>WBMZ01014811.1:324716-400220 GCA_013400975.1 Atrichornis clamosus
AAAAAAAAAAAAGAGAGGTGCCAAAAGCATTTGTTGATGTTCAGCCCCCCATTGCTTGTAAAAGAAAATTAAGCCAGGAGATCACTTAATAATAAGGTGATACTAGCCTACTCTAAAGACTACTCTATGAAGGAATTTCTCCTCTGAATTTCCAGGTTATTAGTTCCTACCTGGGTTTTTTTGTGGGGTTTGTTTTGATTGTTTTGATGGTTTTGCCTTTTTTTTTTTGGTGGTGTTTTGTTTGTATGTTTTGTTTGGGGTTTTTTTTTCCCTTTTTTTTCTTTTTAGTTTCTGTTGGGTTTCTGTTTGGGTTTTGTTTTTCCTAGTCTAAATACTTTTGACATTGCACATTGTTTTTGAATTCCTTTTTCCCCTGACATCAGGTGCAAAGGAGATTGCTTTAATATAAAGATTGGAGGACAGAAATAAAGATAAAACTCATGACCTGAGATAAAAAAGTATCATAGGACAGAAAACTGATGGGATAATAATAATAATAATAATAATAATAATAAAAACAATAATGATGATAAAAGAATATACAAGTGATGCACAATGCAATTGCTCACCACCTGCTGATGGATGCCCAGCCTGTCCCCGAACGGGAGGCTGCCACCCCCAGACTAACTGCCCTCAATTTTGCTGTTCAGCATGTTCAGCATGGTGCCATATGGTTTGGGATATCCCTTTGGTCAGCTCAGATCAGCTGACCCAGCTATGTCCTCTCCTGGCTTCTTGTGAATCCCTGGTCTCCTTGCTGGCAGAGCAGCAGGGAAAGCTGGAAAGTCCTTGAATCAGTGTCAGCCCTGCTCAGCAACAACTAAAACATCAATGTTATCAACATTGTTCTCAACCTAAATCCACAACACAGCACTGCATCAGATATTAGGAAGAAATTAACTCGATCCCAGCTGAAACCAGGACAGCAAGTCATTCCTCAAGGGACCCAGTCACCTCTCTACCTTACTTCATAGTTTGCATCTGTTTATTCCTACAGACTCAGCCACATATACAGTCTTCTTTATGGCAAGAATTGGATTAATGTACTTAAACTACATGTAAGTGGTATAAGAACTGAACTTCCCTGAATTTGGGGCATTTGGGGCCAAATGAACTGAAAAAAGCAAGACCTGTGATACGTGGAAATTGCTTATTCTGTGAGTCTGTGCATACATTTTTGCAGAAAATGAGTTGCTAAGAGAACATATACACAAGTTGCCCTTGTGTTAGATGATGGAGAGGGAAATGAAAAATGGATGAGAAGAAAGTTAAGTTTGTGATTAAGGCTGGCAGAGGATATCAGAGTATGAGACAAAGTAACAAGAGGAAAAGAAGGAAGAAAATAAAAATTCAGGAGATGGAGGATGAAAGAGTGTGAAGCAAGAAATACTGTACTAGCTGAGATGTCAAGTTACAATGGAAAAAAAATAATTACATCCCACACTTGAAGTTAGCAACCCAAAATAGCTTATGCAGAAGAACTGGGAGATGAGAAAAATATTCCAGTGACCAGACATTTCTTAAGAATATTTTAGGATAAGAATCAAATTTAGAATTTTGACAAGATTTTTATACTACATAATTGTTCATTTTCCTTACTGAGCTCTTGTTCTCAAAACTCTAAAGTAAAGGGAGTATCTCATCTTACCTCCTTCTACCTTCCTGTTAATTTCCTGAGGAAGAATAAAAGGCCAGGAGCATAATCACCTTTTGATGACATGCATAAATTACACTCTTATTTGGTCTCCTAATACGGCAGTAGAACATACAGTTCTGCAATTCTAAGGATCAACACTAGTGTTTCTACTGATGATCACTAATTGGCATCTGTATGTATAAGAAGTAAAGGACTAGCCAGTCCTAAGGGAAAAGCTTCCCTCTTATCCTGGGATATCCTGTATCAGTCCATATCCCACACGTGGTGGAGGTACTGTTGAGCCAGGGTGTAACCCAAGCTCTATCGCCACAACGGGCACATAGATATGAGCCAATCCTCCTAACGCTGGATAAAATCATCTTAAAGAGATGTAACATCCTCAGTACAGCAAGCCTAGTAATTTGCCTGCTGAGGCCACACCTGAAGTCTCATGTCCAGTGTTGGGCCCCTCACTATAAAAAACAGATGAAGGGACTGGAGTGTGTCCAGAGAAAGGCAGTGGAGCTGGTGAAGGCTCTGGAACACGAATCTGATGAGGAGTAGCTGAGGGAGCTGGGGTTGTTTATCCTGGAGAAAAGGAGGCTCAGGGGAGACCTTATCACTCCCTACAAATGACTGAAAGCAGATTGCAGACAGGTAGGGTCAGCCTCTTCTCCCAGGCAACCAGTGACAGGACAAGAGGAAATGGCCTCAAGTTGCACTAGAGGAGTTTTAGATTGGATAATTTCTACATTAAAAGAGTGGTCAGGCATTGGAACAGGCTGTCCACGTGAGTGGTGGAATCACCATCTCTGGAGTATTTAAGAAACATGCGGATGTGGTGTCTGGGGATAAGGACCGGTGGCGAACATGGCGGTGCTGTGCTAACGGCTGGACTTGATGGCCTCTGAGGTCTTTTCCAACCATAGTGACTCTGATTCTGTGATTACCAGACACTGTCTCTGAGAGTGTAAGGCTCTTAAGTGCATTCAACTTCCCTATTTATATCCTTTTGATTATAGTTTTCTTCTACTTAAATTTTACAACTTTTTATTTCTTTCCTGTCCCCTGAAAAAATGACATGATTTCCTAGAAATTATACACTGATATGCATACAGTAACATGACAGAAAGAGAGATGAACACTTTTGTCAGTACTGAGAAAGTTCACACATTATTCTAATGTTTAGTATTATGTATTTCTGGAAGAGGCAACTGAATAATTGATTTTTTAGTTTTGGGAAAGAACTGACAAATCAGCTTTTTACTTTCATTTGCCATTCTAAATATATTAAAAAATGCATTTTGATACTTTTGTACTCAAAATTTTAAATTCTTAAGTTTTCATACAAAAATAATTGAAGCTGTATTTCAGCTTTTGAGAAAAAAATCACTTCACTTGAAAATCACAACTTAAATTTGCATTTTTACGTGATTTAGTTTTAAGTACCATTTTCCAATGTTTCCTCTTTCTGACAGAGATTTTTAAAGAGCATGTTGATTAGATGAACCTTTCTCCTGTCTTGAATATTTTCTCCTGTGTTACTAGGTAGAAAGTGCTGTATTCAATGCTATAAGTAACCAGGAAAGATAACAGATTGCATGATACTTCATTCCATATGATAACACCTTTTACAGAATATTTTTCTGACAGTTAGGGGAACTATTTCAATACAAAGAATGGACCCAGTAGTCTTAATCTTTCAGGAAACTTTTAAGTTACTTGCTGAAATTACATTCTCTTGATACCTGGATATTTTAATTTATATTCTCATATTTAAAATTAAATTACGTATGAAGAACTAATTTTAGGATCTTTCCACAGCTGTCTCTTACAATAAATTGTTCCATGATCTACCAATCAACCAGATATTTAAGAGAGCCTTTTTAGAGGTGCTTGCTATAAACCAGGGAATTGAATGTATGTTGCTATCACTGTATTAAAGTATCACCTTTGGAGTACCTGTAATCTCTTTTCTGGCTCATTCTTTGCTAAAGGCATACGAAAAATTTTTCTAACTGAACTAGTCAATTACAATGTTTTCAAAACTTTCAATGACAGAATTTGTCTTGAGTGGCCGAATACATTTCTGATTTACAAGTAACTGATTAAGGGAACTTTGTTCTCACACTACAGTCACATTCTACTGCCTTGTCATAGCCTAAATATTTGTAATATGCTAAATTCATCTCACAAAAAAATCAATTTCCATGCATTCACTTTATTTTATAAGATTCTGAGATTAACATAAAATGCATGGCAAATCTTAAGGACTGAGAGTGCAATTACAGAAGTCATGAACAAAAAGACAATTATGTTATGCCAATAATCACTCTTCTAGGAGTAAAAATATCAATGTTATATTTGGTTATGTGCTCATCTCAGTCCAGGATATATTCTATACTTGATATGAAAGAGAAATCATGATTTGAGTACACTGGTATCTTTTATAGTGCACTATGGAAACCTGTTTGGATCAGATGCAATAATTCTGCAATTTTAAGTGGTCTTACCCTTTTTTGTCAAGAATGGCTACACAGAAGAATCAGATTTTTGATAAATCCCACAATTTATTATACTTTAGTAAATAGAATACAGACCACTTTGTTCAGTTTAATCTGAAATGTTCTGCTTATTGCAAGTGTAGCTCTATTGGAAAAAAAGATGTTGGAAATAAACACGAAATTGTAAGTGTTCTGTAAATGAGAAACAGCAATATGCTGGCCAGGTTGTTCTTATATGTATAAAATAAATTGTAAAGAAAAACATCAACCTAAGTACAACAATAACAGTTGATTGAGAGATTCAAAGATTCTATTACAGGAAATTACAGGAACTGAGTTTATTTAAAATTAATTAGCTACATCTTTTTGTACTTCTCATCCATTCTCCAGTCCTTGAAATTGCAATAAAATAAATTGACAACAATAACCCTGATATTCAGTTTTATATACACAAGAAATATTTAGGAAAAGCATTATCCAAACATAAGATTTGTGAGTTACTTTTTTTGTGTGTTATTTTAATTTAATTGATGAGGCTTCTGAAACTGCAGCACTCTTGGGAGGGTTTAGACATTTCACTGATGTTTACCTTTTTACCTTTCCAATCTTACACTTTGAAAGAAATACTTTGTTTCCAAAGAGAAGCATTTTATTTTAATGACCCAAGTAAAGAACAGATGTTTTGAAATACTATTTAAAAAATAGGTATTAATTTGAAATGCAAAAAGCAGCAGAGAGTCTTCAGTTTCTAGAAAAACAGAAATAGCAGACAGGGTTCCAAGGAAAAATCAAAAATCTGATTGCTTATTTTTAGATTGCATATTGCTGCAGTGAAATTCTTCTGCATGAAATCAATAAGCATGTATTGTTAAATGCATTTATCCATGTTTAGTCAAAAATATTGATCTTTCTAAGCCTAATTTCCTTTGATATGAATATATGTAGTAATTCTGTCTAATTGTATCAATCAACAGCAAGCCACATTTGGTACTCCATAATTTACTCTCTCTTATATGCTACTGTTTATCTAAAAAGTGATATTTCATTGTATGTAATTAAGGGAGAACATAAACAAAACATCAAAACACAGGAGTTTAAAGCTGTACCATCAGGTACACCAGGTTTTATGCTGTACAACATTTACAGTATTCCATTTAGAGGGCAGGAGATAAACCCAGGAAACTGACGCCTTTGTATAAGATTGTATGTGTGGTTCTGACATCAATTTACAATAATATTCCTCCCCTGAAGAATGGAGGTAGTCTTGCCTGACAACCTTTGCTAATTATATCAAGATGTATGTATTAAAAAAATCTCATATGTAAATGCACAGGTTTTAAAGTATACATCAAAATAATTGTGGAGGTAAAATAAGTTTAATAGTAAATTTAACTATTTCTCCCTGTATTCTCTTTCCTCATATTTTCAGTAATCAAACCCAATAGTAACAGCTACAAACAAACAAAAAAAGAAAACATAAATGAATAGGTTAAAATTGTGCTTATTAGGCTTCTAGTTAAATTCACAATAACTCTTCATGTTTGAAGCTGACTTGATTCCTTAATTAAGCCTGAATTCAATTCTTCTAAATTGAACCAGGAAAAATACATGAGTTATACATAATTTAATCACCTATTACTTTATTTCTATTCAAAGCTGTTCTTCATTAACAGCTCAGCTACTAAATTTACCAGCATGGGACAACCCAAAAATATGCATATTGAATCTGTCATTTCAACCAAAATAATTCTCCTTGACCTCAGAAGCAGGCCTGAAGTGCTGAAATAATGTTAGAAAATAATCTGATCCATAAACACTATGTATTTGTTCTTATGTATTTCCAATTGAGAAGTTATTTACAACTAGGTTAAAAACAGGTTTGGATTGTCTTAAGAGACAGTTTAGAAGATCCAGTTATAAACAGAAGTTATAAACTTTTCATTTCCGAGTTGAAACACACAGGTAAAACTAAGGACTGCTTTGGAAGAATTCTCATGCAACAGATATTTTATTTAATAGAGATAGTAATTATTTCTTTGCAATTTCTCAAGGTAAGATGACATTCAAATAATACATGGCTAATATATACCAAGGAAAGTATTAAAAGAATGAAACATCCATGTATTTAATTCTTCTCAGTATCAAAACTATTTCTTAATACTGTACATGAAAATAATTTTCTTTCAAGGGTAAGGGATTTAAGTTTTTTGTTCAGTCTGCGTTCATTTACTCATCTAAGGATGATAAATTTTCCCTGTATATTAACTGAAAAGGGAATCTTCACTTGTGAAAAAAAGAAGTGTCATTTATGACTGATAAACCCATTTAACTTTTTCTTCTCCCTTCCCCCGTTTTTTCTTTCTGTGGGTGGTTTTAGAAGTAGACAATTGGATTGAAAAATACGTCAAGTGAAAGAAAGATTTTATGTTTTTCAGAGGACACCACACGTCTTAATCTCTTATGCCCCAAACATAAATGAGTTCTGAGAGATCCACAGGGATCACAGTGCAGTGGCTGAAGAGTGGTCTGCTATTATGCTTTGTGGAAAAAAAATTGCCTCCCAAAATTTGTAACTTAATCACATCTTATGGGTATAATTGCAAATTACACTGTACATGAAGTAAGATCCTGCATTTGAAATATCTTTTAAGCAATTATAAACCAAAATTAATAAACCAAATACTATATTTTCTAATGACAGGATTCAAGAACATATTTAAGCACACCTTCAGCAAAAAATCACCTCACCTCTGAAAAAACATCAGAGAAAAGTAAATGGAATGTTATTCAAATGTTATTTATATATTATTTATATGTTTCAAGCTTAGCAAAAATCAAAGAAAGGCAACATAAACTGGATGTTACTCTTTCATAGGATCCAATAAGAAACGACTTATAAATTGTTTCAACTTTTATTGAAGGTATTTATGAAACTAATTCTGAAATGAACTTTTAAGAAGTTTTAAAGTGATGGATCAACACAAGGCTACCTTAATACAACAGAATAACAGAGGAACAGGAATGATTGCTTCCATTTCATGAGTTAGAAATGTTTTAGGTTTTTATTTGTCAAGAACTGTTATCTAAAGGTAAAAAAGTTCAACATGAAACATATTGTTCCAGCACAGAGCCAAGGTGAAGAAGACTGAAGTTTGACTGAAATGAGACTTTACATACAAATCACAATATTAGCAAAATATATGCTCTACACTTTATACAGTCATGCTTACAATTGATGCTCATTACTTCCTGCTGAGTGCTTGTGGGTCGAAGAACTAGATTAGTGCTCATAAACTGTGCCTGACTGCAAGACTGTTAGAAGTTCAGGATATCCCTAAATTCACAGATTCTCATCTTTGCTCCAACCCAAGCATGTAAGAATCTCTAGATAAGAAATTCATTTGAGTTCAGCTGGGTTTAGACATCTGTTTCGCTACTGACTTCCAGTGACTTTTGTCCTATGACCCTGAGCATTTCACATACATAGTTTCTTCCATAAAACTACCTGGCTTTTAATTAATTATTTTTCACTTACTCATGTGCTTTCCTGTGGAACCAATGCTTTTAGGAAATTAATTCACTATACACAGCTCTGTACCTATGCTTGAATCTGCTGCTGAATTTCATTTTTAATCTGGCTATGATAGATGTTTCAAGTTTTCCCATGCATTGAGAGATAATATTCAAGCATTTAGATTTCCCCAGTAATTTTTGATAGCATGTGGTATGATGTCTGCAAACAGGAACGTGCAGGAAATATTTTCAGAATTCATTTCTCAAGTCATAAAACAAAGAGGTACACATCTGAAATATAAGCGCATGCAGAACCAATAAGGTTTTTTATAACTTGCCCAGTATCACTACCAGTGATATAATAATTTCTGTAAGTTCATTTCTTTTCCACAGAATTTGGAAAATGATGCTATTAATAATGCACAATAATAGTAAAATTCAGTTCTTTTCATGGCTAATAACAAAAGGAGTCTCTTTCCTCAAAGTAAATATCCTATTCACGACAAGCTGAAAAAGACTATTAAAAATGTCACTTAAGAGGCACATTTCACACTTGACAGCTTATTTAATTGATTAAGCTGTGATCATCACTGACTAAAAGTATTAAATAGGGTATTTCAAAGAAAATAAATTACTTCAGTTGGGAGAGACATATTCAGTGAAAATTTCTATCTATATTATTTTATATTTTCTTGCCTTTAATTTTCAATCCTTTCTCTGAAAGCTGTTAAACCATTTATCAGAACTGCTTTTCTCCTTTTAGAAAGATACCTCTAAGGAAAAATTCTCCCATTTTAAATGCTTTTTGAAGACACTTTTAAAAATAAAGGCATTTGTAAAATTTGTCAGGATTCACAATGCAAGTTACTCATCTTCAATACTGAGGATCAGCTTTTCCTTTTCTCCACAATATATGTAATGCTTAGTGAGAAAAAAAAAAAAAAGAAAGGAAGTATATAATGCTCAAGAAGAATTAGGAATAATCTGTTTAGTTTCATCAGAAATTAACAGAAAATCTCCAACAATTTAAGTGATATATGGCTCCCAGCATTGTTTTTAGCCAGAGAGTTCTGCTACAGGAGGAAAGAAAGAAAAAAAGAAAGGAAGAAAGATACAAAGGAAGAAACAAAAAGAAAGAAAGAAAGAAGGAATTAAGGAAGGAAGGAAAGAAAGAAAGAAAGGAAAGAAAGAGAAAAAGAAAGCAAGAAAGAGAAGAAGGAAGAAAACTAATTTTAATATCAACTAGAAAAATTCAGTGAAATTTAAAAAATACTGTTTTCACTTCGAAATACTGTTAACTATGACCAATCACAAATATATGAAATAAACTGAAGACAGATATATTTCTAAAAATTGTACTACTGTCAAAAAATTCATCTTTTTTAATATATAAATAGAAATAAATGTGCAATGATAACACTAAAAAGACTGCATCTTGTTCACACAGATATTTTTAGGAACATGAAACACTGCTAAGTTTTAACATTGCTAAGTTTTAACAGTCATAAATGCAAATTTGTTTCTTCACAGGGAACCTGCTGTGTGCATGCAATGTTTGCAGACTTTTTCCATTCCATAAAATACTCGATAATTAAGCACTACAATTAGTTTATAATTTATCAGCCTGATGGTATAAATTAGTGACCTAAGCAAAGCACAGAAAAGAATAATTGTCCCAAATGACAACTTTCAATATTAAAGTGCACCTTTTTAAAAAATTATTATCAATAAAGCATAATCTGAAAATTCTCTTTCTCTCCCAGTGGATGGCAGTGCCATTGGTTAGGATGTGATGGTGAAGAGAGGCATTCAAGCACCACCTGCAATTTCATTAGGCTGACGTCTCGGAGGGGACACTGTGAAATATGACAGGGGCCTCATCTGCCCTGGTTTCCTTGACCCCACAACTCAGGTCCCTCAGCAGACCTCGTGTGGGTTTCCCAGCACCCACCAGCAAGACAGGCCTTCCCACACAGCTCCTCCAGCTTGCATCAGGGCTCACTCGTGCATCCTCTTGTCCTCTAAGGGTTCCAAGGAGACGCAGTGTTCTGCAAAGTCTCTGTGTTTTGCATTTCCCAGAGTTTTGATCCATATGCACAGCCTAAACTGTAATGCTAATATGCTCTTCAGAGCTTTACGGCTTCACTTCAGTATTCCTGAAAGGATTAAAATGACCATGGCATTTGCTGTTTAAAAAAAACCCCCAACACTTTACTCCCAAAATTGCCTAGAGTATTATCAGTAACTTTTAGTATTTTTATGAGAAGGTGAAATGTGTCTCTTTTTTTCCTGTTTTCTCCATTTTTAGACTACCCTTCCCAGCACCTGATTATTCAGAATCTTTTGGAATAAAATCATGAATCCTGTCAAGTCAAAAGGAAAGCCCATTTAGCTAAAACAAGATAATATAGGAGTTTAATCTAGTTTTGCAGAAATCTTGCATGTATATCATCACTTTATTCATGTATATAAATAAAAAACCCCTATAGTTTTTACTTGAGTACATGTTTATTTGACTCAGCAAATTGAGTGTTGTCAATCTGAGTGTTTTTGGGGTAAACCTTGGTCACGTAATCTTAATCTTATGGAAGCCACAGTTCCAAAATTGGTGAGGGAGCAAGCACAGATCTCTTCCAGGAAATGTTTGCATTCTCTAAACTTGTGTATTGCAAATGAGAGAAACCACAAGCACAGACTGCACCAGAAAGGATGCTGTGAAAACACTGGAATGCTCTGATCAGCCTCATTACTTGGAAGAACTTAGTGGACTCTCAATTTACAATATGAACCACAAGCTGGCTGGTAAAAATAAGCTAACAGTTTCCAAATTTCTCTCAATTCACATAGAGATTTTCACCAATCTGCAGAAGAATCCTCTGAAAAAGAAATGCAGAACAGAAAGCGTTCCTGAAGTATAACTGAAAATGTCTGGAGCTTTCACCACCAAGAACTGCACAGAAGAGGGTGATGGGCAGAAAAATGAATAATAAATATGTTGGCTTGCTCAGCTAAGCAAGATGGTAAATCCATCTGTGATTACAAACAACAATATAAGGATTTTTGGGGCTGCTATAGCAAAAATTAACTCCATCTCAGCTAGACCAAATACACTTTGCTTATGAATCCTACACTCACAGCCACTCACTCATAGGGTAACAAGTTGGACTGCAGCTGCTAACATGGTCTGGCAGCCAGATTTATTTTGGTACTGCTAATAAATAAACTATGATTGCTTAATGTCCAATCTATTCAGCTCCATCAAATGAACTAAACTAAAACTGAGAGAGATGATTCAGAGAAGTAGATGATTGTTTACATAGTTTCAGTCAAACACAAGTTTGGCCTGAACAGAAATGCTTATGCATTTAGGATTGGGAGCATGATTAATCCAACTGGTATGGAGGAACAAGAAAAAAATTGATTTTTACCAGTAAAACTTGTTTTGTATATCATTATCATATGTAGAGACAGTGAAACGTAAGTTTCAGACCAGTTCATAAATGGTCTTGTGTGCAAATCTTGGAGTTTCTGAGTCAGCCAGGCAGTAATGTGTAAGGGCTGAAATATGATGTAGGCAGAAGTAAAAAGGACCTGCTTGCAGAGAATAACTGTGAGCTTACTGTATGACACTGAAAAATCAACACCAACCAGAACATCTCTTTGGCTCTAAATACTTGTGTGTTGGCAGATGAAGAGACAGAACTTTCTGAAGAAAAATCTTAGACCTTGGAATACACAGTGTAACCTAAGAAGCTGGTTGCCAGCTCTGGATATATTTAATTGCCTAATATTTGAAAGGTGAGAGTTGGAAAACACTTGCCAGCAGTGTAAGCTTTTTAGCTTGATACTTATGCCCATCACTGCTTCTACCTTTGAAGTACATGTGCTAATCAACAACACTCAAACATTTCATGAGGCTAAAAAGATAAGTAAGCATCGAGAACTTCAGATTAAGTGCGGAATATGTGCTTTAAGAGTAAAGAAGGTATGCTCTTCACTAGAGGCAACTGGTTGCCAGTAGGTGATAGAAAACAATTTAATCCTTTGCTCTCACCCCTTCATCCAGCTGTCTAGAATCTCATACTTCCTGTAACTGTCAGTACGAAGGCAGATTATTTGTCATTTTTATGACAAGTTGTAATATTTCAAGCTTATTCTGAAAAGCAGAAGTCTTATTGAGGATGTGTGACAGAAACTATTTAGAAGACTAGAAGGAAGGTCACGTTGTGTGGCAAGAGTGGTATGCGTTAAAGAACGATTTTGCGTTTCTACCTTTTGTGGATAGACATTTTAGCAGTCCAAAGGAAAGAGACATAATGGTAGAGTGAGCAGTATGATATTTAGTCTTCCCTTGAAAACTTTTTGAACAAATAATCTGCTATAGGAAACTTCTTTGAAACAATCACAGCACAGTGGTGTTTTTTCTCCCTCCTAAATTGATATATTTAAAAATAAATTTTGAACGCCCTTTATTGAACCATGCCATTACAAAAATATTTCAGAAGAAAATCTGTACCCGTAATACATGCTTGTTTCTTCCAGAAAATAAGAAGTTATTCAATGTATGAAGATCTATAATCACACAAAACTATGCATTTTATAAAATATGGTCTGAATAAAATGCTACATTCTAGCTTCCAGTTATAAAACCACCTTGCATGAGAAAAACTCACATTTTGCCATCTAGATCTTGATTAAACTTATAAGAGCTTGATGTGATGAGCAATATTAAAGTCATGATTACTGAGAAAACAGTAAAATGCAATATTTAATTTAATTTGGTTCACACCAGAGGTAGCAAAAAGAATGTTCTTGTTTGGTTTGTTTAGAAAGCTATTTTATGTAAAAATTAGCAAAAAACTTTTATAGGCGTCACCATTTTGACATGTTAAATAAGTTCTGAAAGTGATAGATTGAAATTCCCCAAAGTACACATGGCTAACAAAATTAGTCATAACATTTTCTTTAAAGACAAAATAGATAATTCAATAATTATTTGATGGGATAGCATTTTCTGTGAAATTACGTTACAAGGCTTATATGGTTAAAAAAAATTTTAAACAGACTATCAGCTAATACCCCAAATTTAGCATAGGTTTAGCCTTAATTCCAAGGCATATGTTAGATATAATTGCCAAGGCAGATACAATTCTATTAGTTGTTATTCTAAAGGCTAAAGAAGAGAAAAAAATATTTTCTTACTAGCTTGGGTTCTTAGGTAAGACTGGGTTATTAATATTTATTTACCCAACTTCATTCTTACTCTGACTAAAGAACAAACTGTTAAGTTGAAGTTTTCTGTTCACACACAGCCTTTTCTTCATTCTTACTCTGACTAAAGAACAAACTGTTAAGTTGAAGTTTTCTGTTCACACACAGCCTTTTCTTCATTCTTACTCTGACTAAAGAACAAACTGTTAAGTTGAAGTTTTCTGTTCACACACAGCCTTTTACAGCCCCTGTGCTCCTTGAAAGCATCTTCAGAACCACTGCAATGTGCAGTTAAGACTCACTTATTGAAATTGCTGACTACAACAGCCATGGTATTCTAGATGTCCACCTAATACAGTGTACCTGATCTGTACCACCAAATGAAACTCTGGAGCTGTGATTTGGTTTTTTCACATCAGCAGCGGGATGTTTCATCCAAGAGTAAAATTAATCTGTTCCCTTGTCTAGAAGGGATGAGAACTTGACATATGCTTTGACAGCTCTTAGGTAAGGTTGATGGAGTCTCTGCAGGAGTCTGAATGTTAATATGGTTTATATGATCATTGCTGTATTAATATCCTTATTTTTTACTCTTACAGAGCAAACTAATTAAACACTGTGCACTACTGGGCCTCTGTTCTTGATACTGTGATAAAAGACACCATAATTACTTTTGTTGTAGGTTCTTTATAATTATTACAACTCCTTATCTATACAGCTATGCTTCTTTAGAACACATACAGTCAGATTGTCAGTTTTATCAGGTCACCTTAATGGTGCAATGTAATATTACATTTGGATTAAAGCACATTTGCACTCCCATTCAAGGACTGTTAAATCACCAAGGGAAAAGGAAAAAAGTAATGAGAACCTGAACTATAGATCTTTGTTAGTTTAAACTAGAACAGAACAGCTGTGTTCAAATAATATTGTTTATTAAACAATGGGATCGAGAAAATAATTTATTAAAATCATGGCAATTTGAGGTTCCTAGTAAAATTCTCTATTGGCACAGTTCAAAAACAAGCAGTCAGAAATTAAGCTATGCTGGCCACCTGTTAGAAACAAGCAGCATTCATTACCACAAATCAGAATAAAAAAGGCTGGGTTGAAAATCTTCAACTGCAGAATTCACTCTTAGCAATGAGTGCAATGAATAAGTTTGAGGATTATTCTTTTGACTAAGTTAGATCACGTTTTGGAAATATAGTTGAATTTTAAAATCTGATTTTTTACATAAGTTCAAAATATATCCTTAACAGGAAGTGTTCTTTCTTACCTAGAAAAGGAGTTTTTAATTTCTGAAATCAAATTCCTAAGATCTAGTCACCTAAGTAGAAAATAGGTGCTGCTGGAATTCAGAAAAACCACTCTCCCTAAAACCAGTGAGTTACCTGACTAATTGTTACCAGCACTGTGCATGTATAGAGCTCTTGATTCAACATGCAGTAACTCAAAACTGGAATTCTGCAACAGAAAAACTCAATCTTGGAGGCTTAAACTAAGTATGAACTGCAGTGCCTGGGAGACCTGCCTCCCTAAGCACGTAGTTACTTTGCTTCTCTAATAACCAATCCTGTGGAGTTTTAAGAGAAAGCTCTGTGTATAAAGTGCTTGTCCCAGGGAATTTTAACACTAGATGAGATTATCCAGGTCACAAATGAATTCTGATTACTGTGACAGAACTGACACATATCTGCCAGCTATACAGTGAACAGTGTTACTAAATACCATATTCACTACTCATTAACCGATTCTAAAGCACAGTCATCAACTCAGTCTAATATACAAAATGAGTCATAACAATTAGAAATTAACCGCAATGCAATGAATACTATCTCTGAATCAATGCTGTATTGTCTGTGCTGGATTTCCTCTCTTCTTTACACTCCTCATCAAAACAAAAACACTTCATCTCTATTCATTGATTCTAGAGCAGCACTACAGACTACAACCATTTGCAAAGCAGTCAGTTCACAGATACGAGCACCATGAGGAATAATATCTTCCTTAATACAGCTTGCTATTAGTATATCTTGGTGCAGGCAGCACCACACGGGCTTCTTAAAAATTGGGCAGCCCAGTCATCATCACTGAGAATTCTGGACAGTGATTAATGAAGAATACAATTTCCATAAAGAATAAAAGTATGACTATTTATTGAGAAAAACACCATTTTCCTAAAGTTCTACAGCTGAAATAAGAATATATCTTATAGTGGAGGAATATTTTTCTTTGGTCAAAATGGGTTTGAAAGTAAAAGTTGTCCTGTGACCTTTTAGAATAGTCTTGTACTCGAGTGCAAATTTGCAGCAGGAAGGACAAACAAAAAGAAAGCCAAGCCCCAAAACCCTCCAGCTTGACAGAGTCATCTCTTTTTCAAGTCTGACTCTACAAGACAAGGACAGACATGGCCTCTGTTAGCAGATTCATATAAACAAATTCAGCAAAATTACAATGGTCCCTTTACTACTATCACCCAGAAGCTCATTGTCACTACTATTTATGACAAAATGGAAATCTTCATTCAACGTGGGAGAAACCTTCATTCACATGCAGTCAGTGCTTCCCAGTGCACTGGACAAAGTGGAGGAAGTTTGTGGAAAGCAAAGGGGTATCAGACTTTCCTGGTAGGTTTACCAGGGGATGCAAGGCCTTGGTTATACTCCAACACACACAGATGAAACATCTTCGCTGGCTCACATATCAGAAGAAGAAGCAGCTCTGTCCAAACACATACATCAGCTCTCACAGTTCATACTAAACCTCAAGATAAATGCATAAGTCACATACATTTTATTTTGGGAAAGAACAAGATTACAAATAGGCAATGATCTAACATTGCTTCCCACACTGGAAACCTAAACTCACGAGCTGAGAGCTAATTTTAGTGTTTCAAATTCTTTAGAGACCTGTACAATTTTTCTCTTTGTATAAAAAGGTACTTGTAAAAAATGTGTTTTGTAGGGTTTTTTTTTACTTTAGCTGTAAAAGGACTAAAACTGAGGCAAAAGCCACAAAACTTAAACTCCCATTGAAGCCAGATAATATAGAAACTCAGCATTGTCCTCTTAGATCACCTTTTGACCCAATAAATATATATGTACTGAACTACCAGGAAAATGTGTTCTTCCTTTTCTTTTTTTCATCCTGATAATCAGCAACCAAATCACAAAAGCACAGAATCACTAAATAGTTTTACAAGTACAAGAAATCTCTGTCTTGGGATCCCACACTGCTCCAAACAGTAGATTTGAGGATTAAATTTACATTTCAAGCTCTCATTCTTTCCTCCAGTGTTAATTTTGGTCAGATTCATCTTACCTAACCTTAGCTGTTTAAATCATAAAAAAGGTTTGCCATTGAGATTGTCTCTTTAACCAGTGGAGTTAAGTAATTTCAGAGAGCAGTTTCTCATATGTGATGTGTACAGCTAAGGTGAGATGAATCCATATTGCTCTGGTGCAGAGAAAACAAAGGACAGCTAAATACATAGTATTTTATAATATAAATGTAGTATACACAATACTGTCACAATAAGTTTTCAACAGACAGGAAAGATTTTTAAAGTAGAACATATAATTGAAACCTGATCTCTTATTCTCTGTCAAAATCCATAATCCATTCCAAAAGTTATAATGACATTTACAAGTCCTCTCAAAGTGTACGTGAATCCACTAAAAAGCACCTGAAGTCTGTACCTGGTGGCAGAAGTATGTCTCAAAAAATCAGAAGTGTAAAATTTTCCATAAAATCTCTTAATAGATATATTCTATGTCCTCATTAAACAGGATATATTGATGTTTTAAATCAAAACTTGTTACTTGCAAATCTCACCAATGATTTTATGGGTTTTTACACTGGTATGTATAAATAGGTTTCTGTTTCCTTAAGCTAACATGGGAATATTCTACTCCAGGATAGATACTCCTACATGGTTTCCAGACTGGCTCTTCAGAGTTGTATAGATTAAACAACAGTTACAAAAGGCCATATTTTAGGCAATATCTTAGTCTTTAGAAAGTAATGAACATTTTGTGTTCCATAAACTTCCTCTCTCTTTCTGCAAGTAATGAACTTCTCAGTACACCCTTGGAAAAACTGCACAGGAAAAAACAATGCAGGGAAAAAATTATTTAGAGGAACTTTGGTGATATTTCAGACTTCTCTGGATGCTGTTCTTTTGCTGCTGTCACTATTACCTCTATTTTTTTTTGAGTTAGAGACTATATATCGTTTAACTATGAATTTGCATCAGATTTTTGAAGTGATCCTTGCCCATGTAGAGTCTTTATGTACCTGTGCTACACTACCACTGCATAAATACGTTGATAAGACTAAATGAAAGGTGTTATGCTGTGTATGTGTATTTCAATTCTCAAAGATATTTCACAAAAAGTTAATTTTTTTAATCCAAAAATTATTGGAAAAAAACCAAAAAAATGTTTTTTGGTATCTCTCAAGTCACAAAAGATTTTAGAGAAAGATTCAGAAATAAGCCTCAAATTTCCTGGATTCTAGTTTCTGTCTTTGCATGCACCTCTCCTTTCAGCCATCTTTTCATCTCCTTTCAGCTGTTCTTGGCAGCTAAGAAAAGCAGTAAGCTTTCAGGCATCTTCGAAGATCAAAGATATTCAGCTACAAGCCATTTACTTCAAGTTCGTCTTCCAAAGTCCAGTGAGCCAAAAATAGACTATTACATTAATGCTATTTTTTCTAGGTCCTGACTGATGATGTGGGAGAGAAACTGCCAGATGGCAGTGCTATAAATCTCATGTTAACTATGACTGTCCAAAGCAAATATATTTAATATTTTTAAACCAAGAATAGATGCAAAAGTTCAATACAAAAGTAAATGAATACCAGACTGAAAAAAACCCCCAAACCCACACAAACCCACTTAAAGTACAATACAGAAGAATGCTGACAAATACACGTGACTTCCCAGATATTCTTCCTCTCTGTGATGATGTTTTATGGAAATTAATGGTATCAGGAAAGACAGATATGCTAAATGGAAGACTGTGCTTGTTAAAAGATTATATCTGTCAGGCAAAGAAACCACTATCAGACATGAAAGATACCAGTTTGGCTTCACTTCAATGCAGTCATGAAATAAAAAAGGCCATTAGGTGTGTGGAACACTGCAAATCTTACATTAGTGAGACCTGATAACATATTACTAATAAGGAAAACCAAAGCTTAGGGGATCTACCTGTTTTAAAGAGGCAGATTTTAGCATTTACTTCAAAGCAGCTTTTGTTTACACTTCAAAGATTTGAAACAAAACCAAAGGCTGAGGAAAGAAGGTGCTTCTTTTACTCCTTTTTCCCCACATGAAGAGAGAGGAGAACAAAAGTTTCCATGTCATATATCAGAAAATGAGAATGTAAAGATGGTTTGCAATTCATTTCTGTTCAAAGCACTTCACAGAGATGGATCTGAGAGAACTCTGACAGGTCCTTTCACAAAAAGAATAATTACTAGGAACTCCGACTTAAAGGTAATGGAGAGAGCCTTGTGTTATGGACTATCAGGTACAGTCTCATCTCCCCACTATAGTGAGACCTTTTGGTTTCAAGGTAGTGTACTTGGCATATTTTCTTTGACCATTTTACATAACATCAATGTTTCATAAATTTATGAAGTGAGTTGATAAAAACTTGCATGAAAATGCAAAAATTTATTCTAAACCAAAGAAGCCTTTTTTTCCCCCCTTTTTTAAATTACGATACATCGGGAAGAAAACTTGTATGAGAGGTATATCCTGGGTATGAAAGCTTTTTACTTTTGCTTACGGCTATTACTTCTTACCAGTATCCTTGTTTCCAAACTTTGATTATCTTCTAAACAGAAATTCTACCTATTTTCTGAAAGTTATCCATTTCGCAAGCTAAGAAAAATCAATAAATAAGCAACAACCTCCCTTTCCTGCTGCTTAATGAGATTATTGGTGGGAATCAGATTTCCAGGATCAATTTATGCACTTATTTACTCACTAATTTCATTGACTAAGAGCTGTTTGAAAGCTGAAATATGACATTTGCCTCAGGTTGCCCTAAAAAGGTATCTTCACACGTTGTTGTGGAACCACAGTCAATGTGTACAAAACCTCTGACATTTTTTTGCAAAGTTAATTTATTAGTCCAAGTAATATGACTTTCAGTATTTCCTAATGAAAAGCTGTTTGTCAGATAATTTCTGATTCATCTACTCCTTATCCTAATGCCACTTTCTCTGAATTTATGAGAATACTAAACAGGAAAACTGATATTACTGAAGATTGAGGATATGGATTATAATATGAATGAGCCAGCTAGAATGCTCCACATATCTCTAATTTCAAGTAACCACAAGACACGTGCCACTTCCAACCTTTCACTGGCAACTGGCATTCTGTTCAATCTTTATAAATTTGTTTAAGTATTTAAATAAAGACAAAAGAACCACTAAGGGGTTTTGCCAGTGTAGCAAATTACACAGGTTTGTTGGATGCACCACTGTGCTGGTGCAAGGCAGCATGGCAAAGTGTTCACATGGGGACGGGAGAGAGCAGGATCAGGGCCAGTTTTTCCAGTCTAAGCATGGATGTATATCAGCTGAACCATACTATGAAACTGTATGCTAGAGACTTATCTACCCGCTGATAAATGTTATTGCACAATAAAATTAACTCACTAGCCATTCTTCACTGATTTTTCACTTCTACTATAAAACAAATGTTAGATACTAGATTCTTCTTTTTTAAAGTAGGCTAAGTTCCTTTGCCTAAAGGCATTCTGTAGTTACACCTATGAAGGTATTTTGCAGACAGATAAGAGCTGTAGTCTGCCCAAACTCTGAAGCAGCAGGAAGCTTTTTAGTAACACACAGTGTTACTTTTTAGTAACACAGTGCCACCAACAAGCACAGCCTAATTGTCCCTGCTGAAAGCTATATGAAGCAGATTGGACTTTACCCATCACATGAGGATGTGAAGCTGCCAGTGATTAAGGTGGGCATAATGAACTAATGCCTTCAATCTCCTGTGAGCAATCCAAATGTTTCTACCCATTAGACAGTCAATGCTCTAAATTCACACTGCAATTTACCATACCTTAATTTCTTTGGGCAGGTGAGCCCTATTGCAAGCAATCTCTACGTCTTTTGTGGTCTACTTTGAGGTGATCTAAGGAGATGGATTGAATCAGAAAAGTCTGATATTTGCCCCAAGTAAGAGGAAGCCAAGTGTAAACAAGATAAACGCATGCTTACCATGTACTTTAGGCTTTAGCTTAGACTCATTGTACTTACAGAGTAATTTACATATACAAATAAAATTAAACAATTACAGTAGAAAGAGCAACAAGCAGAAGGAGGAAATCATGGTCAAGATTTAGGTAAAATGGATGGAAAGGAGGGATTTTCTTTATTCAACAAATGCAGTTTGTTTTCTTGCATGCAATTTTGCATGCTAAAATCAGATAGTTTAAACGTAATATACTCCATCATTTACCTTACATGTGGAATTCACTAAAAAATTTTAAACCAAGGATGTAAGTTGTCTTGTTTCCTGCCTCATCAAGGAAATGATCATCCAGTAAAATCATTGTGGAGATGCTTAACATTCCAATTAAGGGTTACTCTCTCAGTATGGTTATTCAATTCACAAATCCTTTTCATTAGCTCTGTCACCCTATTTTTGCATCTGCTGGTGTTTATCCAATTTAGGTAAATGGCTAAGATTTCACTTTTAATGGTTTTTGTCTGCTTGAAAAAATTATATGCTTACTAGAAAATCATTTAAATATGAACTCTGAAATTGGTTCTGAAATTCACTCCAGCATAAACTTGATCCAATTAACTAAAACACTAAGATTTCGCATGTCTGGAATTACAGAAGACATAAAGCCAATCCTAAAACAGTGGGTCTACATCCAGCATGTATGAGGGCTCATTCAGTCTCACAATGTTTTCTGTTAGAAACAAAAAAGGCTGAAGTATTTGTGGTGGAAGGAAAGAGAAACATGAGATTCAAATATTCACCTATATTCCTAAAGGTCTCAGAAAATGTGAGAGAAGCTCTGGCTCTGCTGTGAAGTCTGCTGGTAGTATTGGGACACTGCCAACACTAGGAGGTAGCAGGGCAGAGCAACATTTCCATGACTCACTGAGGCAATGGGAAGGTATTTTCCAGTGACATGCTTCTCTCTTCATCCTCTTTTACACAGGTACACACTGTAACCTGCCCCACTGCCTCTGCTGTGTGCATTCACCGAGGTAATATACTTACTGCTCTATATCCACTTTATTTCCTCTGCTCAAAGATCCAAGAGGTGTTACGTCAAAAGTGTGTCTTTTATTGCCCATAAACATCACTTTAGTGTTAGTACAGCTGCTTTCATTGGACCTGTCTTTACAATTACAAACAAAAGACTTGATTTAGCACATACTAGACTGCCTTACTGCCGAGCTGGGAAAGCTCCACATGTGCTGGCAGCTTGCTTCCCTTGGATTATAGTCCCAAGGCTCTAAAAGCCTTTAAACATAAATAAAGTTAAAAGATGCTCAGAAAATACAGATTTGCAAACCCAGCATTTTGAAGTTTTCTGAAAACAACAAAGGAATGTGAACACTCTGTAAACAGAATCTCAGAGCACTTTTGCCAAAGGAAAACAAAGATAATATTATATACGTCTACACCTTCCACTCAAAGAAGCTTGACAACCTTTATGCATTTAGTAAGATAACACACCTATCAATGAAAACACTATTTTTCACAAACAATAAAACAGATTAAGTGATATTTTAAAAAGCAGAAAGATCTCTTGTTCTAAGTCTGCTTCTAAGAGCTGACTGACTGAGGTTTTTACTTAATCACAATGAATGATGACAGAAAGAATGTTAAATTTTTATTTGAGGAAAACAATGAGACAAATTGAGTTAAGATGACATCTCAGGCAACTTACATTTTAATTTCTGATATACGTGACTTTTTAGGTGCATTCAGTAAGTAAGGCATATATCCTACATTGCGTAACTGAGTTACTATCTCCAGTTTGTTGGACTTTTTTCTCAAATCAAACACAATTTTATGGACTAGTGAAATGCTTGACCAATTAAGTGATTACAAATACAACATTTTAAAGAGGTAATACAATAGTAAGTGAAGCCTTTTTAACTCAACCCTGCAATGAAGAAACTTTATAAAACCTTCATTCTAATCAATACAGCATGTAAATACTGCCAGTCAGGACTATTAAAACAGGCAAAGATGCTTTATTGGATTCATCTTTACAGATGCCCACTTGAAAAATCAAGAATAAGGTCATTATGTAAATTTCTTATGATAATTAAACCTCAAATTGTATATTCAATAACTCAAACTCTGTCTGCTCATATCAATATTGTACCCGTACACATCATAATTCACTTCTTCCACAATGTCGTGTCAAATGCCTCTAGTTATATTAAATATGTAAAATAAGAAAAATAAATCATTTCAAAGTCATAAATTGGTTCCTAAAATACCATTGCCATGAAACAAGATAAATAGTTTCAGCTAAAACTTTAGCTAAGCACATTCATAATTCTTTTTAGGCAGAATCTTCCTACACACACACAGCAACTCTGAGCATAGGAAATTAAAGCTTATTGGCAAGAATGTATTAACACATTTCTCTTGAGAAGAAGAACTTATCAGCTCTATCTTGAACTTACAATCTTACAAAGACATTCAGACTGGGTGCAGAAAAAAATCCTCTCTCCATCAGTGACAAGACAGAGGGTTTGAAACACAGAAAAAGAGAAAACAGTGGAACAGTACTAATAATTAAGGCATAATATTAAAATACCTTTTCCTTTCTGTGCTCTGTACCTTGAAATGCTAAAGTTGACAAGCTTTCTTTTTGGCAAAGTCTTTATGAAAAGAATAAGAGAACCTATGATTAATGGTTGCAGCAACAAAAAATAAATGAGGACAAGACTATACTGTGAAAGCAACCTTGAACAGTTAGCAAGAAGTTGCCAAATATGCTGAATAGCTTTGAAAACCGGCTTTTATAAAACAAATCACTGTGTTCTTTATTCTAAAGCTAGAAGTTAGTGCTTTATTTTAAAATTTAAAATAAATAAGTAAATAATTCCTCAAATTATTTCATTATTTTATTAAATTATTTATTATTTTTATTGTTTTATTAGGGAAATTCTTATTTACCTAAATCTGTAGGAACTATACCCCTTATTTGTCACTGCTTAGTGCTGGAGGAAAGTAACTTGAATCTTAAAATATACCACTGTCTGATATATTTGATGATCTGTGGGATAATGTAGTCCTATGACAACTACAATGTACAGTTCTTCTATTCTTCTGCTTTTTCTCACCTTAGGAATGAGAGAAGCTCAACACCTGAAAATCAGGATTTCAGAAGCAGCACTTTAAAGGAGGTTCAAAGTTCCTGGCTGTGGCTTTCTATTTGTCTCATGGAATCCTTTAATTATTATTTTGTTTAAAGTAGAAAAAGTGTTCTTTAAGTGCTTCAAATACTTTAAACTAGACCTTCCCTATGATGCACATCTACATATATTGGAATTCACTGTTGCTTTCATATGTGTTTGGTGATTTTCCATTCCCTCCCAAGTGTCATATTTGGTGTAAACATTCGAATGAAGATGGGTTCTGAAAGCCTAGTTGTTTTCTCCTCTAATTCTTTGCTAGAAAGATCCTTCCTGTCTACAGAGTTTGTTTGCTCTTTGGTCACTGAATCCTAGGCTTCTTGGAATTTAAGAAAAGAGCACTGTTGTCTATAATTTTCAGAATTGCAGAGACCTAGTTTGTGTCCACTCAAATGCATTAACTTTCCAGTTCCACATCTTCTCAAATACTGACTCATAAAACTCATTTTAAAAAGATTCTCTCTCTTAACAAAAAAATTATAAATCAGTGTAAGTGCATGAGACTAGTTTTATTTTGGCAGACATGGAAAGATCATGGGTAGGAAATTTTAAAGACCAGGAAAAAAAGGTAAAATGTAAAAGGGGCCATTTAAGTTCCAGGTCGAAACAAAAGTAATTTCCATAGGAATTACGGGTAGATGGAGACAAAAACTTCAGGAAACCTTGAACCGAAAAGGAAAAGCAAGACACAGATCAACTATGGCAGTTGTAAACAATGGGAAAAGAGTGGCACTATCACTCACACTGCTCTTTGTGTCTTTCTAACTTCAGTCACTGCTGTGCAGTCACTATCACAATCCCAGACTGGAGCTGGGAACTTCTTGAAGCCATAGTTTCTGCTCTTCTTACAAGGTCTTATTTACCCATATTCTAAAATGCCACTGAAAGTCCTAGTCCTTATTAATAAGATATTTAACTTTTATCAAGTTTGAAATTCAATTTGCTAGACAATTGCATACATTTGTTCCACTCACAGACGTCAATGTATGCATTGCTGGGTCACTGTGGACTGAATGCTGTGATCAACTGCCTTCATTATAAGTTAGGAATTCACATGCAGACATCCCATACACCAGCCCAAAATTGGCTCCTTTTCAATCTGGTATTAGATACTCATTCACTGCTGGAGTGTAATTTTTTCATTTTATATGTAAATAACTTGCTTTTCTTTCCTCACTAGAGAGTGTTGAGTTATTCATGCTAATGTATTCTTTCATCATTTTTTTTCTGAGTGGCAGCTTCTTCCAAACTTGGAACATCTCACAGCAAGCAGAGAAACCAACATCTTTTTCACACAGCATGATATTAGAATATTTGGCTAAAGGCCCTAAAACGTAAAAAACAACAAACAAACAAACAAAAAGCCTTATTCATGATCCTTGTGTTTACTTGTTATGCTCAATTTGCTCTTTCATGCTTGTAGCACACAAAGGAAATTTTGATGGCTTCGTGTTTGATCTTTATAAGGAAAGGGAGCTTTTCTCCATTTCATCCATTTTCAATGATTTCTACAGGAAAAAACCCCATGAAGTTATGGCTGAGAGAGCACAGGTTTTCTTGTTAGATGCCGTGCTTCTCAGAGCCTCACATTCTGTATGCTGTGGAACATTTATTGAGGGAATTAACACTGTAATTTTTAACCAACAACATATTATTTTACTGTACAGAGCGATGCTAAGCTTATTCAGTGACATTGTTTGAAATTTGAAGATTACTTTGCACTTTTTAAAAATCTCTTTTTCAGTACTTCACCTCTTTCAAGATAAAGCAAAACTAAGAAAGTGCATACATTTTCTTATTAACTCTTTCCTATTATAAGTATTAAATAAAATTATATACAGCATAAAAGTGACTGATCTAATGTTTGATATATGCACAATAATACCACTACTTAAGTTCATAGTTTCAAACAAAATTTAGCAATATCATTAATGTACTGTGTTGTTTGTTGGCTGGTATTAGTCTTGTGAAAGACAAGACATATAAAGCCAAATGTGACAAGTATAGACTAAAATCTTTATTTCACAACACCAGTTTGGCTAACCTGTGTGAAATGATGGTTGCTTTACCACCGCCCTTGATACTTTCTAACTTGTCTGGACATCTTTGCCTCACGTATCTAATAGCACACAATAGAATTGCATTCCAACTAAAACCCTGTGGAATTATTTCTCCAAAGTAATCACAGAATCATAGAATGGTCTGGGTTGAAAGAGACCTTAAAGATCATCCAGTTCCAAACTCTTGCCATGGACAGGGAATCTTCCACTAGACCAGGTTGCTCAAAAGCCCATAAGGCTTTGGACTTTATTAGAAATATATTTTTGTTTAATACTATCATTTTCTTTAGTCAATACTTCTGTCATTTAAAAAAGAAGGAATATTTACCTTTTAAAGAAATTTTCTTTTAAAATCATTTGCTTTTTATAGCATACCACTAACTTTAGTGAAAAAAAGGCAGAATTTCAAAAAGGTATACAAATGTTTCATTCATTATTACAAAATAATATCTGATTAATTTTCTGACATATAGCAGCTTAAATGCAAATTAAAAAACCTGTATTTTTAATTGGAAAGTTTAATCAATTTTATGATGGGTAGTTAATAAACTATCAGACAAGAGGATGACTCTCCTCTTTACTTTGAATCTGTGAACATATGGTCCCTGTGTGCTTGTCTTGGGAATCCCTACTTCATTGCTTCATCACCATAGACGAAGCAATGACCTTGTCTCATTTTTCCTTCTGTCAGAAGTTCTCAAAACACCAGACTGCTCCTGTTTTTAGGTATAGTAAAGGATAATAGCTAATGACACAGACGAAGGGATCGAGTGCACCCTCAGCAAAGCCTCAGATGACACCAAGCTGATTGGTGCTCTTGACTCCCCTGAAGGATGGAATGTCATCAAGAGGGACCAGAATCTCATGAAGTTTAACAAGATCAAGTGCAAGGTGCTGCACCAGAATCAGGGCAGCCCCCATTAACAATATAGGTTGGGGAATGGACAGATTGAGAGCAGCCCTGCTGAGAAGGACTTGGTGGTACTGGTGTATGAGAAGCTGGACATGCCCTGGCAATGTGCACTGGCAGCACAGAAAGCCAAATGTGTCCTGGGCTGAATCAAAAGCAATGTGGCCAGCAAGTCAGGGGAGGGAATTCTGCCTCTCTGCTCTGGTGAGACCCGACCTGAACTAGTGCTGCATCCAGCTCTGAGGTCCCCAGCACAGGAAGGACATTGACTTGTTGGATGAGTACAGAGGAGGGCCATCAAGATGATCAGAGGGATGGAGCATCTCTCATATGAGGAAAGGCTGAGAGAATTGGGTTTGTTCAACCTGGAGAAGTGGTTTCGGGGTGACCTAATTGCAGCCTTTCAGTACCTGAAGAGAGTCTAGAAGGAAAATGGAAATAATTTACAAGGACATGTTGTGACACAACAAGAGAATGGCTTCAAACTGAGAGTAGATTTAGATTAGATATTAGGAAGAAACTGTTTATTGTGCAATGGAACAAGTTGCCCAGAAAGTTTGTGGATGCCACATCTCTTCAGTGAAAATTTTCTTCCTGATGTCCAACCTCAACCTCCCCTTGTGCTGCTTGAGGCCATTTCCTCTTGTCCTGTTGCTGACTGCCTGGGAGAAGAGGCCAACTCCCACCTGGCTACAACCTCCTGTCAGGTAGTTCAAGAGAGCGATAAGGTCTCCCCTGAGCCTCCTTATCTCCATACTCAACACCCTCAGCATGCTCAGCCATTCCTCCTAGGACCTGTATTCCAGACCCTTCACCAGCTCCACTTCCCTTCTCTGGACATGCTCCAGCAACTCAGAGTCTTTCTTGAGGTGACAGGCCCAGAATGGGACACAGAACTTGTGGCCTCACCAGTACTGAGTACAGGGGGAAAGTCACTGCCCTAGTCCTGCTGGCCACGTTATTCTTGATACAGGCCAGGATACTATTGGCCTTTTTGGCCCGCTGGGCACACACTGCCTCATGTTCAGCTGTGGTCAAACACCCCCAAGGTCCTTTTCTGCTAGGCCACTTTCCAGCTACTCCTCCCCAGTTCATCTTATTAATCTAAGAATTACCTCAAGTGCTTAAAAACATGATTTTATTTTAAAGAGTGTCTATTAATTTACATTAAAATTAATCACAATTTTGTTATTTATGATCTTATTATGCATATTTAACTTCAGAAGCCTAGAAAACTAGCCTGCCTTAGCAACTAAGATAAACCAGCAGTCTAATATTGGCATATTTTCATTTTTTTGCCATTTTGTTTCATGATTAGGTCACCTAGTCTAATCAGACAAGACACTGCAAAAAAAATGGCAGTGCATATGTGTGTGTGTCAGGAGTATGAGAGGTAAACAAAGGATTATTTTTTTATATTATCTTTTTGTTGAAAGACAAAAACATATAAATGAAGTCAGTAGATGGAAGAGAACTTTTAAGGAGTGTTGTTCCCTGCCTGGTTGGTATTGGGCCTGTTATCAAAATTTGTCTTAAATTCCTTTATGAGCAGAGTCACTCATTATATGCACTTCTAGTCAGTTAGCCACTGGCTAGTTAGCATTCTTAATAAATTCATTGACATGAATGGAGATGAGAATACGTAGTTTTCACTCAAATGAAAGTATGAACACAGGAATAATCTGGGACATCAGCAGGACTATACTTTAGACTGCAATAACTGGGAAAAACATAACTGTCAAAATCCAAGACCCCTCATAATGTTAGCAGATACTCTTGTGTACACAAACAGGATGAAAAATGAGGAAAGTCTCCAAGGAATATCAGAAACTGCAAGATTATGAGAACACTTGTCTACAAAATTTGTTTTACAAGAGGAATTGATTGTGTGTGACTGGATCACAGAGGATAGGATGCTGAACTTCTACTGTAGAAATTCAGAAATGAGGGACTACAGAATTCCCTTCAAATGTCTGAACATTTCTGATGTTGTATGTGTCCCATGATCGCTACATCCCTGTCCAGCACAGGGAGATCCAAAACCAGACCATGATCATGCAGTATAATCACAAGGCTCAGTTAAGGCAGGCAGGTAATTACCAGATGATAGAAAGAGAACATGATTCACAGTTTAACCTAATTACATGCATCAGAAATATGATTGTTACATTTTACAAAGCTTTGTTTGTCCCCTTTAATTTGACAGTTAACATATAAAATATAAAATATATTTTTCCCCTCTGAAAGAAACAAGCATCAAAAATTCTTCATAGCATACAGGTTATGCACTAATTAAAAGGTTATCCATCACAGTTACCTAGAAAAGATAAAAAATCCCACAATAAGGATGAACAACAACAAATCAAAAGGGGACAGGTTCTGACAACTGGACTTTATTCTCATTGTAGAGTCCAGCTTCAAATTTTGTAATGACTGTAATTTAATTATTAGCTTGCAGACAGAATATAAGCAAAGGGAAGTTTCTCTTGGTGTGCCTTAACTGTCCTGTAAGCAGTAGGGTGAATCTTGCCAACAAACTTTGTGGTGCTCTTGCTTAATATTAAATCTGGTTTTTACTGATACCCTTGCTGCTGATTTTTTAAGCAACCACAAACACGCATTTGTAACACTGATGTCTGGCCAAGAACAGTTGCAAAAATTATTATGTACACAGTATTTAGGGATGCTGATCATCAGGGCATCTGATCAACACAATCATGTTGATTCAACGTATATAATTTAAAATAAAACAGAGTTATCTTTTTGAACAAAAATGGAAGATGCAGAAAGGCTAATATAAAACTGGTTAATGTACTCGGTATGTGTAATATATATTTAGGTGACAGATAATAAAGGTAAGCAATTGTTCTCCCTCTCAAAAATTAATTTTAAGAGTAAAAATTCCTGATACAACAACCAATTGAATTAATGTTATCACCTGTTTAATTGGAAAGTTGTCTGACATATTGGTGTCAATTGTATCACCAAACTATACTAAAACACTTCTTAAGGTGCATCTAAGTTTTAGGAGCTGCAATTCCCCAGTCTGGTTTTTTTTTGCATTCTTAATGGATTCTAGTATCATATTCCTAAGGAGTTTGAGTGTGAGATCTTACAGGAATTTATTGTATTTAAGTCAGTGTCAAAATCTGTAGACACTGTTACCATGCCAAACCTCTAGGGTTTTAGGAGCTTCAGAAAACATCACAAATTAAAGGAAAACAAAAAAAAAAATTAAGCTGTCCAGAAAAAAGAAAGCAAAACCAGCAAATTGTGTACTGAACAGTGTTCTGTAGGTCACAAACTCATCAGTCTGACAGAACTGAAAAAGTTTTCCATAAAATATTGTATATCATGTGAGTTCCCTGTCCACCTTAAGCAGACTTAATACCAGTGAAGGCAATTTTCTCATCCTTTTAACATTTAAACCTTATTCTGAGATTTCAGGTAAAGCAAAGATGTAAACTGAGCTGTTCAAAGCCCACGTACACATACTTCAATACCCACTCTCACAACTAGGAATTTTCTCTGATTTTGTAGTGTAAATACCGAATAAAGGATGCACAACATGTTCTGTTTTGTAAAATAACTAATTAAGGTATGCATGGGTGCCAGGCTTGGTATGATCATAAATATGATTCTTTCAAGTTGAATAACCAATTATTTGTAATATAGCTATATGCAATAATAAATAACAAGGGAGGCAAATGTGCACATCTTATCTGAAAGTAAAGATTTCACTGTAATGAGAAACACTTAGAACCTATTCATAAAGAAGAAAATGCCTTTTTCAGCAGGCCGCTATGAGGTGTCTTTAAATACTTGTCTACTTTATTAGAAATGTGTTTATATACAGGTTTTTTTATTATCCCCTTAAATCAAATTTGGTTGCATAGCTATGAAAAAGTAAGATTACCTAACGCATGCCAAAGTTTTTAAAACCATAGAATTTAACATTTTTTGGAACCATATCCCAACTCTCCTCTTGTAAGTCCCTTACTAGTAATACTGATGTGAAATACTAAATCCAAACCACTTCTGACACTTATACAGGTTTAGTTTGAAAAGTACGGAAGAGCCAAAGAAGCAATACCTAAATGTTATCTTAAGATATATACTATGGCCAGATGAAAAAAAGTGATCTATCTCCAAGAGGACAAAGAAATTGAGCACAGAAGAAATTGAGCACAGCTACATTTTCACTATGGTGAGTGCCACATTCATTTTAACATGCTGACTTAACTACATTAAAAAAGTTTTAAACAACTGATGAAGAATATTACAGCATAAATACATGCAGTGCTTTGCTTTCTTAAATGAATTTATTTTTTTCCCCAAGAAATAAGAGTTCTTTAAATGTGAAATAGATTTTTTAAGTCAGAGTTCCAACAGTACTTCATGTTTTTTTCTGGGAAAAAAAGTATCCTTTTTTAGTTGGCCATCATTTAGTATCAGCTTAAAACATGTAATTAATATGTCCTATAATAATTGGTGAAATAGCTTGCTAGTAAGGAGACTCCTTATTTGACTTTATATTTAATACAATTTTTGTTGGCTGTTTTTAGTATGTAGGCTTGACAACAAAATTAGCAAGCTTATGATTTCCAATTGGGAAGCTAAAATTTTGGGTAGAGGTATTCTACCTTTTATCCACATGTGGGAAAAAAACTCCAAACAACACTCCATACATGAGTTTGACCTGCCAGTATTGCACACTTAAATTATCTTTCTTTCCATTATATGTTCTTTTTGCTTTGGCAAAAACTATTTGTCAACATTTAGTTGACCAGGTCATAGTTTCCTTTCTTGCCTTAAACAGCTATGTGATGTATAATAAATCACATTTTAGCCCTCTACTACAAACGTTTCCTTCTTCCTAATACTTTAATAGGTGAAAAAGCTAAGAAAAATCTGATTTAGAAGAGGGCCACAAACATGATCAGAGGGCTGGAGCACCTCTCCTATGAGGACAGGCTGAGAGAGCTGGAGTTGCTCAGCCGGAGAAGAAAAGGCTTTGGGTAGAACTCAATGCAACCTCCCAGTACCTCAAGGCAACTTATAAAATGAAGGGTGAGGGAATGTTTATATGGGTAGAGAATAACAGGACAAGGTGCAATGGTTTTAAACGGAAAGAGGAAAGCTTCATATTAGATGTTCGGAAATTAGAGGTTAAGAAATTCTGTACTTAGAGGGTTCTGAGGCACTGGAACAGGTTGCCCAGAGAGGCTGTGTGTGCACCATCCCTGACAGTGTTCAAGATCAGGCTGGATGGGGCTTTAAGCAATCTGGTCTTGTGGAAAATATCCCTGCCCATGACAGGGAGGTTGGAACTAAGTGATCTCTAATGTTTCTTCCAACCCAAACCATTCTGTATTTTATTCCATGATTAACATAGAAAAAGGAACAATAGTCATTGACAGGCATCTCTACTGGCAGGAACTCTGTAATAATTGCATAATATACATTAATAGTTTTTCTTTTCTTACAGATATATGAAGTACCACAATGTCCTCCTGAAATTATTCAATAGTCTTGTTTTAAAAATTTGAACACTAGCCTGTTACTGTGTGCTGCGTTCTAGGTAAGCTTCAGCTGGAAAAATGCTACTATACTCATTCCTATTCTGTTTTCTTCACAAAGTCACCAGCACACACACACACACACACACACACACCCCCACGTCTTATATACTGAATATAATTTGTAGGAAATGCTGTAAAATTAAAGGTGAAAGAAAATTACATAAGACATTTTCATGGGGAAGGAAAAAAGAAATAAAGAACTTTAAACTGCACAAATCTCTTGCTGCTGCAGTGTCAGCAGTTCTGTAGAAAAGTCAATCACCCCATCATTGCTTCACTGTTCTCTTGACCCTGGAGAGATGGAAGACAGAAATGATTTCTGAAGAAACAATCAAATAATAAACAATGAAGAAACAGAACAAAAACAAACAAAAATTAAAACATTGCATACATGATACATGGTTTGTTAAGATAAAAAGGTTTAATAGTAAGGGGGAGGTCAGACTTTAACTTTTAGCTCTATGCTTGGATTATGATGTGCAGAATATATTGCTTGCTGGAGATAGGGAAAAGTGAATACTGTGAATAATTCATATTTAATTCCTATTATTGTTGCATGATTCAAGAAAGCAAAGGGAATGTATTGCTGTTAAGCCCACATTTTATATATTCTTGTCAGAAAAATTTTTGTAAGCTATATTTTATTGCACGTTACATTAGCAACCTTCATCATATGCATTAGTGCTTCATTAAAAGAAAACTGTTTGTTTCAACTAATATGAGTAATAAAAAACAGCATCTATTATATTATTAGCTAGGCTGCAGTAAACTAAATAACACTTAGAAAGCCTGAGAAGCCATGAAGACGAGCAGACACATTAAAATCACTTTCCAAAGAATATATATAATGTATGTACAAAATAACTGATAGATGTGCATATACACAGTGAAAAATATTCACTTCTGCATATTTGTATTTTCCCATTATTGTATATAATTTAATTAGCAGCTTTTCTGTGTAAGAAAAAACAAAATTGCTTGGAATGCATTTTGAAAAGGTTTTTAGGACTGTCTGAAAGACGAATTGAAAAAGTTTATTCCAGAGTATATTGCACAGGTCTGCAACTTAGGTAAACTAAGTGTGAGATCCTAAAAAAGTAACTTTTGCTGACAGACACTGTAATACAGAGATTACAGCATCTATCTGTATTTGACATAGAAAAAAATGTGTAACCTCAGGCCATAAACTGAGATGAAAGCAATTGCACATACAAGGTCTCAGTTCACCATGTTTGTAACATTCATAGTTCTATGTCTTAACACCCCACTTACACCTCACCTCACCTCTTCAGCAACAGAGGTTTTGATACAGGCTCTTCTGTTTATCCAGTCCTGTTATGATTTCCCTATAGGTCTCTATGAAACCCCTATTCAGGAATTCTGCATATAGGAAAAATATACTGTAAGAAGAATTATGCTAAAATTAATGAGCATTTTTCTCTTTTCAGATGTGGAAAACAGGTATGTATTACAACCAGCCCTGAAATAAGTTTTGAAATCCATAAATTCTTGAAATGTCTGTTTTGAATTCACTTGTCTGTGGTAGGTGATGTATCTACTGGCAGTACAAAAGTCAATAGGTCAATATTGTCAGTTCACATCTGCCTATACACTGAGCTTCTTCAGAGCTGACCTGTACCTCTATGTCCTGTTGATACATTTCTCCTTTCTATTAAAAAATATTTCCACTTACTATTTATCTGATACATATGAAAAAGAAAAAAAGTCAAAATAAATATTTGCTAGCATCTGGATTACACTGAATTATTGAATACAGCCCTTACTTAGGGAAACAATCCACAAGGAATACATCTGAATAATAACTGTTGTCCCAGTGCATCACACTTGGATCTCTTCTCCACGGGTTTCATCCATATGAGTTCTACATGCTGACAATTCACTGCATATAGCAAATGACAATTTCTTTAGAATATGAAATGGAAATCAAAAATATATTTTTCATCTTTTCTCAGCTAAATTAGAATGTAGTTGTATTTTGAATTTTTTCTCCATCAACTGATAATGCAATATTTTTGCTTTAATATTTTTTTCAATAATATTGAACTGAGTTATTTATTTGGTTATAATATACGGTGAAATCAATCATCTAACTTCACATTTGTCTACAGAATTAAGACTACATTACTCAACAAAGCATTATCATAACAGGCAGCATTAAACATAACATTTTAATTTTCCCCTTTAATATATAGCTGAACCATAGCCATAGAAGACCAGGTGGGAAGCATCCTCAATAATCATGTGGTCCGACCTTTCTTGGCAAAAGCACCATCTAACCAAGGTGGCCCAGCACCCTGTTCAGCTGAATCTTAAAAGTGTCCAGCATTGGGGAATCCACCATCTCTCTGGGGAGATTATTCCAATGCCTGATTTTTCTCTCTGTGAAAAATTTACCTCGTGTGTCCAATTGGATCCTATCCAGAATTTACTCGTACACTATACCCCTATTTTTTTCCCTGTGGCTCCTTGTAAAAAGAGAGTCTCCATCTCCCTTGTAGCCACTCTTTAAATACTGGAGCATGGTGAAAAGGTCTCCCCTTCTCAAGGCTGAACAAGCCCAGTTCTCTCAGCCTTTCATCATATGGCAGCTTCCCAGTCATTGACCATCTCCAGCCTGTCCACATCTTTTTTGTATAGTGGGACCAAAACTGAACACAGCATTGCAGGTGTGGTCTGACAAGGCCTGAGCAGAGTGGGGCAATGACTTGTTTATCTCTGCCTGTGATGGCCTTGTTGATGCAGCCCAGCATCCTGTTGGCTTTCCTTGCTGCAGCGGCACACTGCTTGCTCACAGTGAGCTTGTTGCCAACCAGGATCCCCAGGTTCCTTTCCACAGAGCTGTTCCCATCTGGATAGATCCCAGCTATGCTGCACTCCTGAATTATGTTTTCCCAGGTGAAATATGCGTATATAGATATAAATATATACCCTATAAGTATATACATATCTATATATGTATATATAAAAATTATATATTATATATCAAATCCTGTTTTGTGTTCTATGAACTTTACAATGATAAAAATAAAGCCACTGTAGCAATTTTTTTAAGGACAATTTTGGGCGACAGGTCTCAGAATTACACAAAATTACAAAACACTAGTTGGTTTTCTTCTAGAAAAATAGGAAGATGTAAAATAACACTTTTTAGTACCTTATATTCTGTTTACATTGTTCTTCCTGCTACTATCTTAATTATCAACCTCCTCATAACATAGCTTACAATAGCCTGTGATTACTACCATGTGTAATTTATCCCTTAAATCAGTATATGCTTTAAAAATGCACTAACCAAATAAGTTTGTATACATCTTACCATTACCTGTTTCGCTTTTCTTTCTCCACACAAACAGCCCAAAACAATTTATTGCTTTGCAATATTGATATATTTTATATATGTTTCTGGGTTTTTGTGTTTTAAAATCAATATGTAGTAAAAGTATCCTGGTGCACATTTAGCATACTGAAAGGTCCTTCAGTCAGCCCAGTGAACCAGTTGAGCATACAATTAATTTTTACTCAATTTTGCTGTAGGAGCTAAAAAAATACTATACAAAATATGAAGTGAATATTACTTAATTATTATAATTTGTGACAGTGATATATTTATGCAGCTCTTTTTAATAAAAAGCTCCACATTTTGCACAATGGCTTAAGAAACACAATTACCCAAAATGTAGTGTTTTTATCTATGGGCAAAAAGAAGTGCATGCCCTGAAGCAGAACTTCCAAGATCTCTTGCATCTGCATGCTGTCAACGAAAGAACAGGACTATAATTTTCCAATACTTGCCAAGGGAATTGTCTTGAAATGCATAACGGCAGAGGAGTACACCTGTGAATGTTCTTTGTACAACAAAGGGTATGCCACAGGATATGAGATGTCAATAGAAACCTGTCATTCAAATTCTGCTATGTTAACCTCTGCATGTTGCAAAGCTAACAAATGCTGCTTTTGCTTATAATGCCATTTGTGAAGGTAACTGATCGGCAAATACAAGAAAGGAGAAATAAAATGTTGCAAGTTGAAAATGAAATCCTTGTTTTAATGGAATCAGCAGCAATTACAATGACTTCACTGGGATCAAGACCATACTTAGGAATTTCTGTATACTATGCTCATACTCACAGAACATTTTTTGGTGCTCTTCCTTTAAACAATTTTCTGCTAAGATTAGTGTAAAACAAGCAGGCATGTTAGATATTGCTTATAAAATCATTTGACTAAAAAAAAAATATTTATCCTTTTATAGAGGTGGTACAAGTACAGTAAGTGAAGCCCACACACAGTGCAACTAAAGCATCAGTAGCTGTGTACTACCTTCCACAGGTTTCAAAATTTTTTGAACTGAGTAAACAATCAATCAGAACATTGTTCTTGTCAAAAATACCCAGTGATGATACCCACTAAAATGCAGAACAAATTGTTGATGTTCCCACATTTGTTTTAGCACTATAGTATAAATCAACAGCATGTAAAAGGGTAATCAGACAACAGAACTGACAGCAGTGTTTTACAGTACTCAATAAATCTCATGCAAAAATGACAGAGCAGCACTGAAAGCAAGGTCTGCTTTCCAGTTCTGCAGTCCAGATCCAGCAAATGACTCAGGAACTCACAACAAGACACCAATGAAATTATAATGCATCAAACCCTGAAGCTGTGAAAAGCTTCAAGATCAAAAAGTTTCCATAAAGCCTCTTTATAGCCTCAGTCGCATTTGGACAGATAAGATGCCTCAGTTTCTGACCTTTAAAGATCCCTAACTGCCTAATGGAGAAGAATTTCAATTTTGGCAATGTCAAAAAATTTATGGCTCAACTCATCTCAGTAGGAGTTCTTTCAAAAACTGGTGACTGGTGCCTACAAGAAAGGGACCCTCAGCCAAACCTGAATTCCATCAGCAGAAAAACCAAAAGAATCTACTGAAACATGGAATACTTCTGTGCTCAGAGTCTTTACGAAAACTGACTTTAAACTGTGCAAATTTTAAGTATACTGGTGTTACTGATACTCAAGGTAGGGCCATAAGGATTTGAAATGTGGATTAACATCTTTTGCTGGGAGACCTTGGGACATTGCTATGCCTTGGCTTGGGATGAACTAGGGAAACACGATGTATATTCTAACATATCATTAGAACATATATTCGGGAGAGAGAAAGAAAAGTAAAGAGACAGACCCAGAAAGAAATTAGCAAAGAAAAAAGGTAACTTACCTCACTTTTAAATTGCCTTGCTGTGGTTGTCCATCGTAAATTGACAAAATATCAAAATCTTCCTCGAGGGCAAAAGTATGAAATGATAATTGTATCCTGTTACGTTCCCCTGTGATAATGATCCATGTGCAGTTGGCATAATTTGGATAACCATGAGGAAATCCAGGGCTTTCTATAGTACCATTTGGCCCCTGTACTAAGCCTCCACAGTTCTGACCTGAAAAAGAAGAAAGGAAAATATGCAGTTGGTTTTCATTTCCCTCATCCAGTATATATTCTTACACGAGTACCTATATGTAAATATAATTTTATGATTTTTTTTCTAGATTACAAACAGCACATAAAATTGCATTTACACCGTTCTTCCCTCTGGATTAAAAAACCTTGTATATGGATTTTCTGAGACACTTACCATCTTTTTATGCAGCGAATCATTATTTGAGGTTCTGTAGTATTAACAATATATGACTTATTAATCCAAATGTAAAATTTCAGCATTAGCCTTGATGCCATAAATCAAACAGACTGATAGTTGTAATGGCAAGAGAGTGTTCAAAGCTTTTTGGCAAATGTCACTTAAAAAGTTTCTATATAAATACTAAAGTAATAGATATTCTGATGTTCAAAACCTACTTTCACCATGAAGAGAAAAATGTAGACATATTTATTATGTATTGTGTTGCAACTATCATCAAGATTTTTATACTTTGAAAACACAGCATCATTTTGGTGGTATAATATTTGTTGTGCCATTTGTACTGTGATCAGGAAAGTGTTACTTTATTTTAGGATTCTCAAAAAATAACACTAAGGGTTTACTCGGCAGGTGTTTGTATCTGGTTTGTACATCCTACAGACTTTGTGAGGGCATGATAGCTCATTAATGGGAAGTCCTCAGCAAGAAACCTTGGCTTACAGTGCACACTGTTGCTAGTTTCCTTCTTGATTTTGTAAATCCCACACACAACAGTTGTACTAACTCAGAGCTAGAGAGAAGCATTAATGACATATGTGAACAGATTAAAATTTAAGGATATTCTGTGCACTGTAATGCTTGGATTATTATATGCATTTTAAGAACTCCAGAACAAGTATATTCCCAGCATTTTATTGTTATACCTAAACCAGAAGAGTATTTCAGACTGCAATATTGTTCTTAACTCCCTAGCAGTGGGTCTCTGAGACTGAATCTTTCAGAGAAGTGCTGTCAAATTCTTGTGGGAGGTTTCTAAGTCTTAATAAGATGGATTTAATAAAAGGAATTTGCTGCTAAAACTAAAGAACTTATAAGTAATTATTTTTTACTAAATTTTAAATATAATAAAAATGCTAATGAAGAGATAAAAAGGCTGTGGGGATTCAGGAAGCCTTTACAGTAAAAATCTTTTCTGGTAGGTAAAAACCTACCATTTTATTCACTTTAATAAGATATCAGTATTATTAAACATTTGCAAAGAAGGAACCTATTACACCATGAACTTAGTATGAGTGTCTCAGGTATGTACTTTTCACTAAAATTTATCAGCGTTATTGCAGATACTTTGCATCGTATTTTTCTTCCTATAACCATAGGTAAATGTCATACAAGTGTCACAAGCAATTGAAAATCATAAATTATTACAGAACTGTTGATCTGAAAACAGAAAATGAAAATTAGAGTGACAACCCACCACCTTCTTACTCTAACACCTACTTAACGTCTCCAACATGCAGAAATTGGTTTCTGTAGGTCCAGGACCCCTTGCAAGCCATGCTGAACAGCAGGTTTCCTTCCACTCGCGAGTGAAAGGTTTGCTTTGGAAAAGGAGAGCTATCAAGTGCACATTAGCAATTCATCTAAAATCTGTCAAAGACAGAACCACATTTTAGGAGCAGAAATTTGTAATTCTAGTGTATAAAGAATATACTACACCATATGTAACTGCATATGTAAATGCAATATCTTAACTACATTTCTGACTTCCAGAGAGACAAACAAATTATGTCCCCAATCTCTTTGGGAACCCTAGAGCTGGCTTAAAGTAAAACTTTATTAACCTTTATTTTTAAACTTTATGAACTTTTATAGTTATATAGTTATAAAGTTTATAATATAAACTTTATCAACTTTTATTTTTAAACCCCTTATTGCTGGTGTAGTAAGTGAACCCTCACAGCCCCCACATGGCCATAACTCAGCAGTTTCCTTACACAGACACTTACTACCTACTTGCAGAAGTTTTTGTAACTGCCAGTGATTGCTCCCAGTTTTATTCCAGAAGGTGTTTTGTACTCCTATCTGCAGATACAGATCACTGTGCATTATTATTTTGGAAAATAAATACACTTTAATGATAAATAAGGCAGAAAAAGTTTAACCACTTTTTAGCTTAAGCATTTCTTACTACCCCGAGTCCTTTCTTTCTTCACTTTGCTTTGGCTCTCCTGTATATAGATTCCTCCAGTTCTGAAACTATTCACACACAAGTTCTGAAACTATTTATATACTTAGTACCCAAGAAAACATGAGGCAAAGGAGATTCATAAAGAAAAACGATTACTGTGAAATTCTATTTAGTTTAGCTCTTAATTTTATATGTATCTATAAATATATACTTATTTACATAGTGTTCAGAAAAAAATCCAGTAAAAATCCTAGAAGAAATTTAAAACACAGTTAACTCCCAGCAAACTCATTGCTGCACACTGACAATTGCAAAGAGGATTTTGCTTCTAAACTAAGCAATACTCAAAGAGGTTTTAAAAGCTACACAGACCAGAAAACACATATCCTTCTAGGTCTGTCCCTGCCTGGTTAAGACATGAGCATGTTAACAGAGCAGAATATAGAAAAAAAAGGCCAGCTGCTATCTGTATAATACCTATTTTTTCAATATATCTAGGTCTAAAACCTTCAGAACGGTCAAATGTTACACCTCTTCCAAGGAGTAAACTCAGCATCAAATCACTCAAGAGAGATTCAGCTGGAGGATATACCTGGAGAACAGGAATGAAGACAGGTTGCAGCAAATTAGATAGGAGCTGACCATACAATATCCCGCAAGAACAAATACAGATTCTAACTGCAGAGACATCAGAGACCAGTAAGATTACACTGATGAGATTAATTAAGAATATTTTGTTTCTTATGTGTGTTTTAAGAGAAAAAAGTTTCAACAAAGTAAGGAAACTGAACATACCAACAGGAAAATATTAAAAGAATATCAGCAGAGATTAAGTAGTTCTGCTGGGCTGAATGTAGACTGAATGAATACACCCCAAAAAGGTCTACTCATACAATTCATTTTAACTTTGGCCTCTGTGTCAAATAATAAAATAAATACTGCCATTTTTCACAAGATGTGCAGTCACTGACTGAGTACAATATGAATACACTTCTGAATTACTTTAATCCTAAAGGTGCACTAGACCGCCCAATTTTTTTTTGTATAATACCACATCATTGCTTTTATGTGTATAAACTATACAGCTAACATTATTTTTCCGTCATATATCATCAGTAAGAAGGTATTTCTGGATGGCTATTTTAACATTATGATATAAAAAGTGTAATTTAAGGAAATTGATGCTCTTGGCTTATAGTTGAAAATTATTTAAACTGACTACAGCTTTATTTTTATTTTTGAAATTTACTTTGCATATCCTGTACTAGTCCTATTGCACCTGCTCAGGATCAACATTTCTCAGTTGTCATCCCTAAGTGAGAGCCAATGAAGAAAACAAAACACTGCAATTTTGCCTTAAATACTGGTATCAAATGGGTGGTAGAATCATTAAGAATAGTGTAATTTTAGTACTGCTTTGCCGTAAGATTTAATGAACCTCACAAAATACAAACTTAGAAAATACTTCCTAATAAAATGTGATTTTAATTTTCCTGGGCCTTTATGTTTATTTATCACATCCTTCCCTACACACACTTCCCACCATATTAATTGATTAATTTTGTTTGTTTGTTTCAAGTTTGAAATGCTTCTACAAAAAACAAGCAAAAAGGAAAACACCTCCTTCTTGTAATTCATAAGACAGTCTGTGGAAGACTTAATATATTTACATATGTATACATATACACATTTACATAGTTAGGAATTTTTGCAAAATAATTTTGAACAAGCAAAGTATAAAATGCATCAAAATTAACACTAGCAAAGTCAAAGATGCTAAAGATATTTTGATCAATTGTGATAATGAAAATGAAATCACATTCATTCTTCTTATGACTGTAAGTAGCATTTTCCATTCTGCAGCTACAGAGGAACACAGCAACTAATAGTGTGGTGAGAAGATATGGCCACACTAATAGTGTGGCGCAAAGTGTGGCAAGATCAGATCTTCCTCATTGTTTTAAATAGTTTCTAATATGAGTTTGTTGTATTAGTATGTTTAACAAGAACAGCTGTGCTCAGCCAGATCCAAGGCTAGCTCTGCTCTGTACTTTTCTCCAACAGCAAGTCAAAGGAGTGGAGACTTTGGAAAAGAACTTCCCTCCCATTTATGAGCTGTATCTCTGGAATTTCTTAAAAGGAAGACATTCCAATACCTTTGTTTTTCTGCTTAATAGCCCTTGATAGATTTATTCTTCATGAACTCATAGTCATCCTCTGAGTCTACATTAACTTTTAGGGTTTGTAATGTATTGTAGAGGGAATCCTCAAACACAAGAAAATACCTTTTTTTTTGTGTTTTGTTTAGCAGTTCCCATCTGTTAGGTTCATTTGATGCACCAGAATGCTTTTATAAGAAAAGAGAACATGCAGATGATCTTTACTTATGCTTTCTGTGCCACTTGGCATTGTATTGACCTCTAATATGTTCCAGCTTCTTTTTTTTTCCCACGTTCAAAAGTTCCACTTCATATAGCTGTTCTTTGCACCCTAGCCATTTTATCACCTTTCTATGACCATTTTGATGTTGTGTTATACCCTCCATCAGATAGGGATACCAAAACTTCTTGTAATATTTAAAATGTGTATACATCATTTACACAGGGGTAATTTTAATCCCTCTCCTCTCCTCCCATTAATTTAATGTCTTCTTTTGCTAATGTAAGCAGTAGCTTGACATTTTATATGATTATAAACTATAACCAAGATTCCTTTTCTCTGGAATTACAGGCTAGAGCTTGTCATATTAGAGAGACAAGTAAGATTTATTAGATTTCCTAGAGTTTATAACTAAGCACATTACATTCGTCTACTCTGAATTTTATCAACTACTTCAACACCTCCTTATTTGGTCACATAAAGCTATTTTTTGTAGGTCTTCCCAATTGGTCCTCATCTTCATTAACTCATCACTTCCTATCATCATGGCCACTTCATTGCTTACTCACAATTTTGCGCATCACTTATGAGTGTGCTGAACACAGATGCCAGCACAGCTCTCTTTGGCATGCCATAATGACTCCTTTCATTGTAAAAAATATTTATTTTCTCCTATCCAAGGTACAACTTTTGCCCAATCCTCCAGTAATGTACACCTTTCTTATGTGCTACCTGATTTATTGCCTTTACAGTTGTTACAGGGGAGCCTTTTACAATGCCTTGTGGAATTCTGATGATCTTTATCCACATTCAGGCTGACTCATTCATAGAGTTCAAATAGGTTTGAAAACCATATAATTTTAAAATTTTTCTTCCATATGCCATATTTAATAATGTGTCAATCAAATTTTTTCTTTAATATAATTTCCTAACACAAATTTCAGGTGTTCCAGCTTTTACACCTTAACGCCCTTCAGTCCCTTTTAAATATGGACATACAAGGTGAATTGAAGCTGGAGATTGCATTTGCTGTGAAGCACTTTTCTTCCTAGCTCTGGGTTATCCTAACTCTGGGTAACACATGGTTCTTCTGACATTACTGTTATTTTGTCTGTTTGTTCAGTAACCTGTTCTACTAAATTTTCAACTTTAAATAGAGACAATGAGGAATTTTCCACAGGGAACAGTCCAGGCATGGGAATTACAAAGCATATATACTTTTAGCTGTCTTTCTGAATCTTGTCTTTATGTACTTAGTATCTATTGGCCCAGCAAGACTCTCTTGCAGGCTACTTGCTCAAGCTATGTTCAAAAGAGGAATAAATTTTAGTTTTACAAATGTTGGTCTGCAATGTTCTTGGATACTAATGTTTTATTTCCAGAAAAACTTTCGGAGAAGGTCCAGGAGTCCCTAAATCTTACTGGGATACACTGTACACCTGCCTTCACCCACCTTGCCTCGGGATTATCTCCCTCTGGCATAATACAGCATTGATCACTTTGTTTGTATATGTATCAGGATGAATCCCATCATCGCTCTCCTATACTTCTTTGTGAGGTCTTAATTTTAAGAGTTGACAGTTAGAGCCTTCACAGATTTTAAATCCTCTCTCCTGCACAGCAAATTCAGACACACACCTCTCATGTCCCCAGAGACCCCCACGCCTGCAGTTAGGGCTCCTTTAACTCAAGTATGTGAACAATTGTACAACTTTGTTACTGCAGTAATTGTTAGCCACAAGTTACACGACTTTGAGCACTTTCTCCTCTGTTGAGCTCCATGTAAACTCCCAGCACATCCTACCCCCGCTGAGATCTGCAGGCCCCCGCAGCCCCTGACATCAGTTGGCTGTGCTCTGCACTGGGCCTTCATCGCTTCTTCCTCATTAGTATATCCTCAAGTGATCTTCTGACTGTCTTACTACCCAGTAAAATTGTTATTTCCTAAAGTGACTTCAATCAAGAACGAAAATGTCAAATAGCCAGAGAGGCAAAGGCACTGTTCTCTGAGGACCATTTTAAATAGCATGTAGCTACTTAAAGTGTCCTTTAAAAATCAATAAAAAAATCTCAGTATACCATTACAAGGCACTTTCCAAGGAATTAATCAAATCAGAAAGTACTGAGATCCTTTTAATTTAGGCATCACTGAAGATTTATTCACAACTGCAAGCCACCATCTTTACTGGCATACCTGGAGAATGCCCCGGCACAGAGATCTCACAAAGTGGGCCCCTGCCCCACACCAGAGTCCATCTGCTGTGCCTGACATTGCCTTCCAGCATCAGGGTGATGATGAAACTGGTGTCACAGAGATTCAGTACTCCAGATATTTAAACTTACTCAAGACAGTCCCAGCGCAATGGGAATTGAGAACAGTATAAATTTAATCATTATGTTTTTGCAGGACCCAGCAAAATATTTCCTTTCAAGAGAATTAGTGAGAAATTGTTTCAAAATTATTTGATCTGAAATAATTAATGTTTGGGGGCCAGTGACCAGGGAGACCCCAGTGAGTGACACACTATGCCAGCCCCAGGTGGGACCAGGGCCAGAGCCTGTCTGGCTGCAGTGCAGCACTGAGAGTCAGCGCAGGCGTGCGAGTGTGTGGGTGCTGGCAAATGTCTGGACAGATGAGGTGGTGAGCAGGGGGCATGGAAAGGAACACAGGAAGGTTTTTTCAAGGACAAGACCCCGGGCTGGGGTGACCACTGTAGCCCACGGAAATTGTGGTCAGCTCTGTGGGTGGGTGACTGGGTGGGAGGAACACAACTCGCCCAAGACAGAGAGGGGAAACCAAGCTCATGCGAATGTGAGCTTGTCTGATTCTGTTCATCCATGTAGCCAGCTGTATACATGTGTATGTGGTGTATTGTTGTGCTCTATGTGCCTATACCTACTGGGAAAAGCTGCTCAGCCTTGTCACTGCCTGCATCTGGGAAAGACATGGGGGAGCCTCACCTCTGTTGGCTGCCAGATTCAACCCTTCCAAACACAATCAATTGCTATCTGAATTCATCCTTCATTATCTGAATCATTACATATTCCGTTGCTTGGCACTAAGGCTAAAAATAGACAAAAAAAAAAAAGGGCAGCTAAATTGCAAAATTTAGATGGATTTCCTTTAAATACAGTTCTGTTCAAACCATGCAATTTTTGGCTGTGACCAGATTAGGACCTTCATGGCGTTCATCTCAACATGAGATGCTTGAATGCATGTAATAATCTTAAATTCTGATGAGACATTCACAAGGTGACTGAAACTTCATCAGTCTATAGAACATTCTAAATTCAGAGCTTCTAGCCACAGGATATATACACTGATTGTGCTGATGAAACAGAAAAGCGAGTGTTTTTAAAGTCTCAGGTTAGTACGCTGAGAGTCAGGCAGCAGCTTTGTGCAGCATTTCCTATGTGTATTTAAGTCTTTATCCAGCACTCAACTGAAATTAAATTGCCCTAAAGGTTAAAGATTAATATTACCATTCAGCAAGAAATTCTGAAACAAATTCTGCCATAATGCTAGCTTTGCTGTGTACCAGAGCAAAACATCTTAATTGCTGGTATGTGAAAGTTTTTATTTTAATGAAGTTCTCAATGCTGAAATGCATATTATACATCAGCTGGATTATGCTGCCATTACAAATTGAGAAAAAGATATTTCATGTTCTCTTTCCAATACTGGAATGTCCAAAAAGACCAATGAATCAGCATTCACAAAAGTTAATGGGGAAATAAAATGCAGGAAAATGTGTCTCTCTGCAGGAAATGCTTTTTTTTTAAAAAAAGCTTTTAATACTTTGAAAAAAAATCCACTATAACACTATAAATTCAGTGCCACTGGTTAGTAGAGGAAAAAAAATAGAAAGACCATAATCGCTCTTTCAAGGCTACAGCTTGGCAGTGCTTCCTTCTGACAAAGCAATAAGTTCTTAATTAAAAGCAACTAGATTATATGAAGTTGGTTTATCCCTTTTCCTTCAAAAATTATTTTATCCCAGTAAAGCAAAGATCTTTGCATTCTCTTCCTTCTTCCTTTGAATTTACTCCAATTGTTCTTAAGATTCATTAAAATGAAGGAAAGAAAATACATCAAAAAGAGAGGAAAGCAATGCAAGTCGTGCACCAGATTTGAAATATGTAAAAGGTGATGTTGAAAAAGTTCTTTTACAGAGAGTAAGATCCTATATTTTAAAATGCTAAGCTAAAGGTAGATTTAGTATCTTTTTGTGCAGTAAAAAAGGACTATTCTTCATAGATGCAAACTCATTCTGCAGATGGAGATCACTGAGGACAGGTTAGATTTTATTTTTCTACTTTTCTAAGATAAAGTAAAATAAATTGAGGCTTTAGGTAAACATCACCATTACCGTTACAGTTGCTTAGCAACAGCTGGTGGAATGAGAGAACATTGTATAGCTCAGGTAAATAAAAGGAAAGTGCTGATTTCATTGTTTGTGAAATACTGAAACAAATACTGAGCTTCACTGGAATAGGAACAACTCAACTGCAGGCAAACTACTGTGAGGACTTCTTCACTTCTTCTCTTCTGCCTGACTCCTGCAGCATACATGACAATTGCCTCCACCAAATCTGCTCACTTCAGCATTGCTACTTTGGCTTTCTTTTTTGATTGATGCCTTTTATTGATACCACTCTCCCAGACCGCTTCACTGACAGCCTTGCTCATGTGTCGGGATCTTACAGCAGGTTTTCTTACTATCATCTTTGTTACTGGCTGCCCACACCAAGAGGCTGAGAAGTGCACCGCAGTTCAAGCAGTTTGGTTTTAAACTACTACTAAAGAACATACTGTCAAAAAGCCCAGTTCTGAAGACTGGGAAAAACCCATTTGCCTCATCGTAAGTGCTCCATGAGCATCGTCTACATTAACTACCTTTTATTCCCTGACAGTTATTACTTTGTGCATCATTTCTGTTATTCAGCAGGCTTTCCAGTATTTTTTTTTCCCTTGTGTGACCACACAACCGGTCCAGAAAAGGTTTCAAATTTGTTCATCTCTGTTACTTTAATTCATCCTTTCTTTGCATTTAAAACAGAGTGGAGTCAACTGGCATCAACTGAGAAGGACAAATACTAATTAAATTGCTAAGTCATAACATCAGGAAAAAGAACGAGTGACAATAAATTTTTCAATAGTCATTAGAGAATTTTCAATTTCAAAGACGGAAGAGTTATTTTTAGAATTTAATTTAGAAAGATCAGATACATTACATTAGAATTTAGTGTTCAAACCATCACATTTGTTAATAAAAGCACATTTTGCAGGAAGAATTTTATCTATAACATTAAAAATGATATTTTATGGATCTATTGTAAGAAATCATGAAATCAGTTGTGCTTCTGATGGAATTTTATATAAAGCAGAATATTTACGCCATTGTCCTATGCAATGCATATACAGGAAAGAAGAATGAAAAATTAACAATGTAACATAGCAAAGAGCATTGCAGCATTAGCAAAGTTAAATATTGTCAAAACATAGGTAAAGGGACAACATGTGCAGGCATGAAAGACAAATTTACACACACAAAACATATACAACCTACAACATTCATAAACATTAGCAGAGTCGGAACGATGCAGCGGACACATAGTCCGTTGAGATTATAAAATCAAAGTACAGCTGTGTGAGACATTCATGAATGGAGCTGAAATGATGTGTTCTAATAATCTTAACCACAGAAAATTTAGTACCTTATGTTTTGTGTTACTGATATGTTTGAAACAATTTCTTGTTTTAATGGGGCAATGGGATAGGATGGAGGGTGATGCAGCTGCTGTGCCTGAGTCATTATGTCAGTAGCTGACATTTATGCGCAGCAATATTCAGAATGGAGTAGTAAACCACAATCTTGCAGCATCAATAACATACACAATTGAATGAGTAACTATAGGTCTGATTCAGCAGCGCTCCACATCCTTTCGCCTTATCTACATTAATTCAAAATGGTGCCAAAATGCTGCCAGTCTGATTTGGTGCCCCCAGCTCATACTGGAGTAAATTAATAAAGAATAAGATATTTTTCTGTATCATTACTAGATCTAGTTTTATTTCTCCCATGTGAAATAGAATGTTTCAGTGTTAGGTTTTCCACTGTGTAAATCTCAAGCAATTATTTATATTTGTAAATAATAGCAAGTAATGTTGTGAACTGTAAGAAAAATGCAATCAGCATTAGCTTTAAGGTACAGCTGATTAGAATAATACTTTATAAATAGTGTATATATGGTATGTCTATTTACTAATTAAACACCTTCAGCCCATGCACATGATTCAGATACGCTGAAGAAATAAAAGTTGAATTCAAATAAATTAAGAGACTTAGATAATAGTACAAACTGGAACTATTAAGATGCAAGAGGATATTTATGATATTACATATGTAAATAATTTCACCTAACAGTGCAACACTCCAACTGGATACTACACAGGAGTTTCTCATGGAATTATGGTGGATGCTGTTTAGAAACACCAAATTGAAAAAACATTCTATTATTTATGTGAGGTAAATCACATGAAATTGAAGAAACTGGACTTACTTCAGGCCTTTCCATCCAGCCTGTGCCCTCACATACCGCCTGTACATCATAATACACAAGTATTATCTCAGGGACTAGTTCTGAAATCGATTGCTCAAAGGAATTTTTAATCCTTGATTAAGGCATAATTGAAATACACAGAAGAGATCTATTCTTTGCATGAATATTACAAGCAATACCCTATTATGTTCATTTTATGTGAAATAATGCGCAAAAGAAAAAAGCTGTCTGCATCACTGACTCATCCTCAGAAAAATGTGTGACTGACAGGAAATGGAGAGCCAGAAGCAGCACAGCAAGTAGATGATATTCATGTTGGCACTGCTAAAGCTGGTTGAGCCAGGGTGGGTGAAATGTAGGCTGATCTGCCATGTCAGGGCTGTGTCTGTGCTGCAGAATTGCTCACAGACCTGCGAGCTATTCTAATGTTCATAGTCACTGCTTCCACAAAATGACATGGAGATTCTCTAGAACATTTTTAATTTACCACTCACAGGAGATACCCTTATGGTTTCACAAGTATTCTAATGCAAACAAATTTCTGGACAAGGTACATATACAACATTGTATGTCCCTTCACTAAGCCTAAAATTATAGGCTTGACGTTTGTGATAATCAAGTGTCCTGACTTTAAATAGCTGAGATATCGGGGTGACAAGTGGCAGAAGGTGTTTATCCTGAAATCCAAGCCCTTCTGAACAGTAGCAAAATGTATCTGGCTATTGAAGTGTCCAGGGGTGTGATCATATACCCACTGAAGTTAATGCCAAGGAATCCAGAGACCTCAGTGACAGAAGAATCTACTTTGTAAATACAGACTCAAATAATTAACCTATCAGTCTTGATACCAGGAGACAAAAAGCCAAGTGGGAAACTATTGGAATGGCTCAAGAGAAATGTGCATGCCTTTGGGAGACTGCGCATGGCCCTCGACAAGAGCAGGACAAGGATACAAAACGTTAGCTTTCATCCATGTTATATCAGATTGCATTATGTCATGCTGTCTTACATCTCACCTGGCAGTCACATTTCTGTTACAAAACATAAAAAGACAGAGAAAACAGCAGTGATTTGGAAACAACACGACTATGTTAGCTGAGGTGAACAGTCAATTAGCAGTTAAGATAAAACAAGCTCTAACTAGTTTAAGAAGATTCTTGTCCCTAAGAATAAAAAGCCTTGCCAACTACACAACTTTTATACAAGTAACTATAAATTATTAATTCAATGAGCATTGTACTAGTTATTAATCTACAGCTGTATGATTTATTCTTGAAATTTGGAAAGTACTCACTTCTGTCATGCACTTAGCACACCTGACTCCCAATACACCCTTCTATCTACAACTTTCCTCATTAAGGGAGGAACGTGATCATATGTTTGTTAAAAACACTGGACATATAGCTCCTGTGGTGGAAATTCTAAAATTAAATTGTCCACAGTGGCTTGCAGGACAGATAGCAAAATTCTGTTTGATGCTTCAGCTATAATCCCACAACCGTAACATCTTCTTTCTGTCATTGTACCCTATACTTGAAAGTGTATAAATCAAGGTATGATCATGAGCTGCAGTCATCCGGTCCATTCTAACAATGTTCTTACAATTTCACAGAAAAAATCTGAAGTACTTTGAAAACAAATTTAAAATTCACAGCATTGTATAGTTTATATAAAAAAATCTGGTCAAGGAAGACCTCATTTATTATAAATAAAATTATTACAAAGTTAAGCAATTACTGTTTGGGATTCTTGTCATTTGACGTAACAGGTGTTTTTCCATGTTTACATTTATAAAGTGTTTATTCTCTAGGCTATTAAAACAACTAGAGCCAGCAAAGAGAACATCAAAGGTCACATATAAAAGTATAACCACATTACAATCACAGTACTTGAAGAACACGAGACACTCCCTCCGACACTTCCCAAATCTCCTTTTAGTGCTAGTCCTAAAAAAATAGTCTTCAAAAAACAGGTTTATTATTAAATATTTTTGATTTATCTTAGCTATTTATCTTATGCCCTCTTTAAGCCAACTGTGCTTGTGTAACACTGCAGAGTTTTATTTGATGTAAGCTGGTGTGTCTTCACCAGCTACATCACATCAGATCAACTGTAACACTAGTTGAATTTCCAACACATACAATGATTCTATAATCTTCCTTCCTTCCTTTCCTTCCTTCCTTTCCTTCCTTCCTTCCCTCCCTCCCTCCCTTCTCCCTCCCTTCCTTCTTCCTCCCTTCCTTCCTTTCTTCCATTTTCAAATACTTATTTGTCAACAGCATTTTCTTATTTACTCTTTAATGTAGTCTTAATGATACTGTACCAACTACCTTGCAATTTCTATGCTTCTCAGGCAAACCCCTGTATACATAATTAGTAATATAAGAAAGTGCAGGGAAGAGGTCTGACTGTTTACTGCATTTGTTAAATCTTTTTCCAGATTATTAGTCTGTTTAGCTGCAATTTCACTTGTTTTTGCTATGTGAAGAGCTGCAGGAAGACTTTGTGACACTGAGAAATTCCATTTTGGCACAGGTACAGTAATGCCATTCACAAGCACATCTGAATTTTGCACATATAGCAATGGGTTCTAAGCTACCTACTAGAACTCAGGAGAATAATAGTGAAGTAGCTGGAATGCTGAAGTAATTTTTTCATAAAACCATGACAGGCAAAAGTCAAGAGAATGTTTAAAATTATTAGAGGAAAAAAAGAGAACTGTCATTAAACCCTGCATAAGCTCACTGTCTGATTTGCACTCTGTATACAAGTTCAAACCTGCAATCTTATCAGAAAAGGTGTAAATAAGAATTATAAGGATGACTGAAAGTAGGAAATAGCTTCTGCACAGGGAGCCTAAATAGACTCTGATTTTTTTAGCCTGCAAAAGAGACTGCTGAGGGGGAAGGTGGGAGAGGCCTACAGCATCACAGGGATAAGAAAAAGTATTCTTTTGTCCTGTTTTTCATTCCTCTGTTTTCGTTACTCAAAACTCTCCTGCTGGTAAGTCCAAAACAAAAGGAGCTATATTTTCACCTAGTGCATAAATAAACAGTGAAACTCATTTCAACAAGAAAGCAATTAGACTAGCAAAAGGGAAATTAGCAAAGGAAAGGAAGATACATTCAGAGCATTTTAAAAGGAAGGATAAACCTCTGGCTTAGCAAGTCTCTCAGATGCACATACCTAGAAGAAAGAAGGTGAATCCTGGAAAATATGCTTACACAGAATTTTTCTGGTTAGCCAGTGACATAAGACACCAGACTCAATAGACTTCAGTCATATCTACCAAGCATTTCATGTTACTCTCCTGGAGGTATCACTGAGGAGGGAATACCTCCAAGCATCTAAGGTTATCCAAGTCAGATTTGGAATAACATCCAATGAATAGGGTTTATGTTTTAACATTTTTGTTCTCTTCTTCATTGAAAGACGCAAGTTGCACATTATTAGGGAGAATATGAGCCATTCTTAGTCTTTGCTATTATTGCCTTCATGGAAAATATTTACAGAGCTAACTACATTGGTTCCTCTTCCTTTGTGAGACCTTTATTTGTCTTTTGTTTTTTCCAAATGAATAATAGCCAAGCTGACCAAAAGTTATAGTAGCTGACCATTATTAATAGTGATAGTGGCTATTACTGAATGTCTTAAATGGTACATTTATAATGAAGAAGATTTTCCACTTTCCCATGAAGCATTCATGCTATGTGAGCTTTGGTGGACCTAATATTTGCATAAAATACTTTTATTATTGTTTGTCCCAGTAGGAAGCAAGTGAAAGGACAACACATGGATTAGGCTGCCACCATGAGACTATACTAAGTGATAATTTATGATGAAGAAACCCTTTCTGTTCCGTAAGAAACAAGAGTTTGTAAAAATATAACAGCCTGGTCCTTAATTTTCACAGACCCTGTTCACTGAAGATCATTAGTTTGCAACAGCATGCCTAATTTGAGTTGACTCTTACAAATATGCCATCTTGATCCACTTACAGACACTGTGAGTTGTAGAATGACCTTGGAAATTTCTTTTTTGATGTTGGCATTCACATAATAATGATATAATTTCTTTGCTAGACTAGCTGGACTAGTTGCAGAAGGCCACAAAAAAGTTTAGTAAAACACCATACTAATTTTTCTGAAAGTCTTTCCCCACAAAGACAAAATGTTTTATGAATAATAGAAAAACCCATATATTTTTCTCATAAAAGAACTTTTTGGTATTAGAGATCAGCTCTTCAATCAGTCAATTAAATAGGTTGTGAAATAATTAGATAATAGCCAACTACACAGTGGGAAAATGTGTCTGAAATTTTGAAATACTAAGTTTGCATGGTGGGAAGATATTATTTGAACCAGAAACTTCCATGAGACTGCTGTTTTCACATACAGCCTTCTTGAACTTATTTATCTTTCAAAAAGAGTAGTGACTGAAATGATTGACAAAGTACTTGAATAAAACTGGTTTTGATTCTTAGCAGACAGGTTTTCCTTAAGCTGTATGCAAGATGTAAGGTGAGAACTGTGAAACCAATGTATGCCCAAAGTAGAGACGGGAGCTTGCCTGTTATAAAGATAAAAATATTTGCACAGAACAGCAAACAAGAGTAGAGGGGTGTAATTAACAAATCTGGCTGAATCAGTGTTTCTAAAATGAGTAGGTAGGTACTGGTGATATATTCCTGCAGATTTAGCTTTTGTGTAAGAGCTGATAATCTGTTTCATTTGTAAAAAAACTGTTTAGATTTCAGACTGAAAATAAAGAAAACTTTAATAAGTGCAGTGTTTTGACTTTCTTCAGTTTGAGTATTTTTTAATATTTCAAGTGAGAAGGTTCTGATTTCCTGTCCAGAATAATGGTGCTATGTTCTTACTAACCTGACTGGTGAATTTTTCTACTAGCATACAAGTGGTTTTTGGTCCTATTTAGCTTTAAAACCAGTTGCAAATAAAAACTTTTTTCAATTAAATTCCATACATACAAGTATTTTGATTTGAGTTCATATAGTATTCATCAAGAATAAATGCAGTGATGACATTTTTGTATCACACTTGCTCTTAGTGCTCATTATTTTGTTGAATTACACCATTTCTTACAGGAGTGGCATGACATGTTTTAAGGCTATTTTCTCCCAATTCCTCAATGAATATTAAAATTTACTATTTCTCTTGGGTATGCAAATATAATATCTATTTATTTTTCTAGTTCAGAAAAAAAATTAAAACTAGAAGAAAACAGTATCTCTTCTGTGTTAAAATGTGCCTGGGAGATGGAGCCACTGTATGTCTCTGCTCTCTGTATGAAAATATAGGTAAACTAGAATTGGTTATGACAACATATTTTGTGTTTGAATTCTAGTTTCAGAACAGACAACATCTCCACTGATTCCTTCCTTAGGAAGCATGCTAAGGCCCAATGCGGTTTCTGGGGCTGAACAGTGGGTGTGTGAACCTCATCCTCACACATTAATAGAACATATTCAAGCCCAGCCCTGTCACGGTTCAGTGACTTCTCTGTGCTGCATGCTTCCAGTTACTTTGGACTAGAGTGAAGTATGGTATCATAGATAGAAAGAGGGGTTTTGTTTTTCCAAAAATCACCACAGCGTGGATGACTGCTACACACACACACCCACACACACACATACACATTCACACTCTCCACTCACTGATTAGGACAAACTAAGAAACACTGAACTTGAATAAGTGGGAGAAAGAACTAGATCCGCAGACAAAGGCTGGGACAAAGAAAGGCAAAAGACTTGTTAGTTTTTTTGGGCTTTGCTTTTAAAAATCTTAGAAAAAACATAAATATATGCCTGAAGCCCATTAAAAATTAAAACCACAAAAAATACAAACTTAGATGATTTTAGTTCTTTAGTTATGCATGTTCTCAGTCTTTAGTTGTGTGATCACATGTTCACACTTTTTTAATTATCTCCTTCACATCCAGTCTCCTTCCATTACCTAACCACTTCTCTTATTTTGTAAACATTTGTAAACATTCTTCAGTTCAATGTCCATATAGTTCTCTCCTAAAAAACCATGTTTCTTCTTCTTCACACAAATAAGTGACTTAAAAGAGTAGCAGATAACTGAAAATAAAATCTAGACCTTTTAGTTAGGTCATTGCAATTTTGCTGCTTCACTTTTTCCCAATTCTAATCCTTACTACAAGAGAAAATTTATACAATTCAGGGTCCTCTGAAGACGGATTGAAATTTCCACACAAAGAGAAATACGCCAGGAATGTAGCATTCAGTAAATACTATGGAAAAAGATGCAAAGAAATCTGCTCTCTTTTTAGAGTTTATGCAACTGCCTCACAAACCATATGAGGTATAGCTGACCAAAGCTTCATAATTAAGCAGACCTCGTACTTTTCAAAATATTGTACTAGAAGAAAGCCATGGGGCAATGACTCAAGTGACAATTAAACACAAGTTTAAGTTCATAGAATGGTTTGTGTAGGAAGGGATCACCTAGTCCACCCCACTGCCACAGAGAGGGACACATCCTACTTGATTGCTCAAAATCCCATCAAACCTGGCCTTGAACACTTCCAGGCATGGGGCAGCCACAGCTTCTCTGGGAAAACTGTTCTACTGCCTCACCACTCTCATCATAAAAAATTCTTCCATTACATCCACCATTTCTCAATTTAAAACCATTTCCCCTTTTCCTGTCACTACAGGCCCTGGTGAAAAGTATTTCTCCTTCTAATAAGCCCCTTTAGAAGGGGCTTAAAGCCACAATAAGTTCTCTCCAGAGCCTTATCTCCTTCAGGCTGAACAACCCCAACCTTCTCAGCCTGTCTTCCTAATCCAGCCCTCTAATAAATTTTGTGGCCCTCCTCTGGACCCGCTCTAGCAGGTTCATGTTGTGTGCTGAGGACCCCACTGAAGCAGCACTCCAGGTGGGGTGTCATACAAGCAGAATAGAAGAGCAGTATCACCTTCCTCAACCTGCTGGTCACTGTTCTTTTGATGCAGCCCAGGATATGGTTGATTTTCTGGGCACCAAGTGCACATTGCCAGCTCACATTCAATTTTGCACCCACCAGTATCCTAAGTCCTTCTCTGTAGGACTGCTCTTTCATCAACCAATTGGCAGACCTGGATTCAAGTCTACTTCCTGAACAATTTCTGCGTTTTAGCTAATGACTATCCAAGACAGAATGCAGAAGATCCAGGATAAAATCTAGGCTTTTGCCCCACTAGCAGAGTTTCGGATGAAGAAACTTGGAAACAAATCAGCAATTACAAAAATGTAAAATGCTCAGAATGCCTCAGCTGGTATTGTAAGACAAAGTGCCTGTACTTGCGTGGGAGAACAGTGTGGTACTCAACTGTCTAACATTTCTAGTAATAAAGGATTTCCTAGAGCTACCCTTCATATCTGTAATGTATACTCAGCTCAACATAAATTAATTCCACTGTGAAGTATACAGGATTTTAATAAACTTCCTTAAGTCTTTAATGAGGTCTTTTAAAAGACATTTTCAGTTTTCAACCTCACTTTTATTCATAGCTGCCTAGACAAAAAGCTTTAGAAAAAAACCCTTATATATTACCAGTTAGAAAATTTTACTGACATTTTTTTTTATTTTACTTATCATATACACCTTAGAGACTAAAATAGGTCAGGTTTTTGCTTTTGATTTGCTTTTGTTTGGTTTTCTAACAAAAATAGATCATGTGCAAATATGCAACATGGAAAATATAAAAGGTCTCATTTTAAACTTAACATCCCTGTTTTATTCCACAAAATTCAAAGTCTCCCATGAGTAATGTTTTCTCTTTGTCATGCATCATTTAATCTGCAAGCACAATTTCTTCGTCATCTGCAACATATTCTAAAGACATTGCTTCAAAATTACTTCAATCTGCTTCAAGTGGCAAATTCCACAGCTATCAGGACAACATCCTACAACACTTCCTTAAGGCCTTCCTCAGTATACAGACCTGTTCTACATGTTTTCCATTACGGCTTTGTAGAACATTCTTCAAACTTCACTGAGTGGTGGTCATCTGTAAACACAAGACTCTGATACAAACATGATTCTTTTTCTGAATTCACTGAGTTTTCTAGAAGTCTTAATGATGTCAGATAATGCTTATATGTAAAATCATCGTGGATGGGATTACTCTCACTCAACTTTAATCACCCAAGGTTAGTCATGTAATCTAAACTAGTCATCAAGGCTCCCATTTTAGAGATAGATGAGAATTTTAGAAGTGTGATTCATTCAATTTCATCTTAGATATACACTTTATGAAGATATGAATCACCTATAAATGTCATTCTCCACTGTCTTTTTAACAAACAAATCAGACTAGATGTCTAACCCTTACGTGGCTACCTGGTGAGATGCTAAATACCACCTCATCTTTGCAACTCAGCATCAAACTTAGAAAAGACAAGTCATTCTTTTCCTCCCTCTAGGAAACCTCATATGCTCAATTTGGGCATGGAATTATCATCGAAAAACTTTTAAGCACTTCTCTGGGCTCTGTGAAATTTACACAACTAATTCATTTGATCTAATATACAAACCCTAACAACAATTTTCTGTAGTTCATTTTCTTACCAGAAATTATAAGCATTCTATCAAAAGGAATTAACACCAAAAGATTAGTTAATATTTTCCTAAATTACAGAGACAAAATTCATTGCCAAGTACATTAAAATTGAAAGGGAAGCCCTTTCAAATCTTTATTTGCTGGGATACCAGTAGTAATAGGTTTAATTTAAAGCAAAATAAATATTTTTATTTCTAACTTTAGAATTTTAAATCTTCTTCATGTAAGTAAATAGACAAAACATTTATGAGAACTCCCTCTAGAAAAATGTACATATAAATAGATATTCTTTAATGTTGAGAAAGAAGAAAATTGATGTTTGCTCTTATATCTAGCATTAGTTAATGAACTAAGCAGGAAGTTCTCCCTTGAAGGAAGAAGTTGACAGTCTGTATTAATTGTATTTTAAAGTACTGGGTTTTTTCTAGTCTATAATCTTTAAAAGAAGAAGCAGCTTTACCTCTTGGCTTCAACTCTGTGAAAGCATAACACAGCTGTAGCCATTATTCTGAGCAACTTAACTTTTTAATAGGAGCAGTAGTATACTTGCTAAAAGTGTATTTATTTCTATATATAGTGTATATATACATATATATATATACACACACACACACATACACACACAAATACTTTCAGGACTATGTCAGAAGCAAAAATTGCATTTATAACACGGTTTTCACATGTAAAAGAGTTCTATAAGCTTTTCATCAGGGAAGCTATGCTAAATCTTATCTTTTTATCTGTAGGAATACTTTTTAATTGACTTCAAAAGGAAATTGCTTATTAAATTATATTGCCAGTACCATATACTACAGTTAGGCATCAAGATCACTACAATTCTGGAAAATTTATTTTGAGAGTATGAGAAGTGTATCAATTTCAACAGCTGAGAAAAAATTATCAGCAAAAAGCAAAACTTCTGAAAGCCCAGGAAAAAACAGAAGAGAAGGAACTTGGCATTTTTTTTCTATCCATATTAATGAAACTAAATAAAACTAAACAGGGACACAAGAATGAGGAAGTGATTAATCACTGTGCATCCTCTAGGGTTGCAAAATTTACAAATCAGTCTTTAATAAAAGGAAGCAACTAATTTTGAGCTGCAGGAGGATATAAAAGGCTATTTTTATGTTCTCTTTGATGTTCACTTTGGTTTTCTAAGTAAAATTCTATTGTTCTGTATATTGATCATGTTTTGTATATATTGTGATCAAGTTGTTTAAGTGAGAGCTTTTTTCTCACTATTCTGAGTTTGAAGATTATTCCATGCATCAGAAAAGCTGCATAACTGCATTCTTTACAAAAATAGTAACGTGAAAATCCCTTACGCATACTCAAGTCTCTAAAGTATTGAGGATTATAGGAAAGATGCTGAGTCCTGCTGTCCCATTAATGACAAAAGGGTGGAAACAATCTGTGCTTCTTCCAGATTTAAAAGAGCTTTCCAAGCTTTTTTTTCCTCCTTCCAAATTCCATAAATGTTGTGACACCATCTGACCATTGTAACATACAGTGAGAAACAGAAAGTAATGTACTACACATCCCTCTTTTCATAGTAGATACATGCTGTGGCTTGTCAGACTAAATGGAGTTCCACAGCAGTGTGCATATAGTGAACACTGATGCCTCAGTCCAAATGCTAACACTAAAGTTACCATGCACATAACTTGTTTTGGTATCTGAAGCAGTGGAGTGAATTATTCACCCATGCAGGAAAGAGGATTTGTCTCTGTCTTCTCGCCAGTAGAAGGCCTTTCCCCTTCCGATAACCAAATGCTGAAGATTATCAAGTAAGAACCTAGGAGAGTGATACACCTAGATATAGGGGTTAGTCATGCTCCAGATGATACGCAGGAATTCATGGTAATTTGATAGGTTTCATAGAATCTTAAAGTGTCTCAGATTGGAAGAGACCTTAAAGATCATCTAATTTCAATCCCCCTGCCATGGTGGGGGACATCTTCCACTACACCAGGTTGCTCCATTCCCCATCCAACCTGTCCCTGATGTTTGCACAGGATCATTTGATCAGGATTATGCATTCCACTCTCTGATGAGCTTGCACAGTTGGTGACAAGGAACTACAGTTCCCTTTTGCTGCTGAGGAGGTGGAGATTTTTCAGGTGTTTTCTGCTTCTAACAGGACCCTTCACAGAAAGGACTGGCTCCTTTTACAATTTTCAGGCACTTCTTTTTCACTGTCTTAAATAAAAAAATATTGTATCTACAGCATATTAGACTTATTATCAGTATCTTGGAACTTTGAAGCAGTGACTTGGTAATGAGAAACTATTAAGGCAAAATTAACCAAAAACCCTACCCAAAATGGAACTTCTAGATCTGGAACCATTCTGGAAGGGGAAATTCAAAGCCCTGAATCAGTCCCAGAACTTCCAAAGAGAAACATAGTTCTGGCAGATCCTTGGGCTTAATATCTCATATTGATTAACTGACGTTTCTAAGTTTCTTACATGTAGGGGAAATCTTATATTTGCTATATGTCTGTATAGACACATATTTCTTTTTTTTCAGGAAATACCTTCCTAGTTATGAAATATGTTGGTTTTGGACTACAGCACAAGGCCAAATAACCTACAGTCACTTATGTGTTGAGTCATAAAATATTTATCTTATCTCTGTGAGCAGGTATGGCAGACATAGGTATCTAGGCTAATACTTTCTCTGGAAGACTACAGGATTTTTATGGAGGTTACTACAAACTTTACAGTCTTTATTATCAGCTCTTGCTTACTGAGCAGATCTTTTCTCATCAGTAAAACTACTCAGCTGAATGAAGGATTCAAGATTAAATAAAGTCTATAACTTTTTGTCAATATCAAGATTTGGTCTAAAATTTGATGGAAGTATGTATTAACAAAAACACTCTTATGAGTGTGTTGCTATATCACATGTATAACCTTTCTCCCCTAAAATGTAGCTGTCTTCCTCTCTTTATAGTCATAATTGTTCTCTTATCACACAACTACAACCATTTTTAATCTATTCTCAGACCCAAGTACAAATATATATAAAATCTCACAAATTACTAAGAGATTACCAATGTAAGAAAACTAATATTCACAGGAAAAAAGTAGCATTTTTTAATTATATTTAGTTAGAGCTGAACGGTTCAATCAAATTTTTGGACTACAGATATCTATAAATGGGTGAGAATTTAAATTAAAAAAAAAAAAGAAACTTCACAATAAATGGAGGTTGGAAATGTTTGTTCTTTCCAGATGCAATGCTAAGTTTAACCTAGTACAAGAGAATGTTGCTAGAATGGCAGGCCTGTTTTCCTTTTGGTTTCTTTCCTCAATCACTTTCCTCATGCTGTTTCTAGAGATAACATTGACTTGTCCATCCAAGGAAAAGATAAAAACATTTTTCAGGCAATTAATTTCCCACCAAGTCACAGAGCTGACGAAATTCAACCCATGGCCTTATGATGAAGCACAGGAGATGCAACAGAGGATGCTATGGTGTGGCTTTCACTAAGACAATATTGAGCATAAAGTGAATTTTCCTTCTCAGTTTAAAAGCGTTATAATAATTATTTAGGAAACTGAGTGCAAAAGAGTTATTATGTATGAAGGACACTGAAAACTCCTAAGACTATTAACTGCTCTAGTGTGTAGGGCTGAGAGACAGAAAAGAGAGGAAAAATTAGAAATAAGACACAAAACAAAACTGTGTTCTCAAACTGTGGACTTCAGTGTCCAGCAGTTATGAATTTTAAGTTCCCAGATTTTGAAATGCACTTGGTAAGTCACCTTCAAGAAAAAGATTAACAGGTTAGGGATGATTATTTTGTAAAATAACCATCTCACACTGCTAAATGTGCATTTCTATATTTAGCTTGTTGGGGCATAAACTCATTTCACTCACTACAGTTCTCAAGTTCATATATATCAGTTTCATCCTACGCATTTATAATATATCATTGGGTCCAAAATCCTACTCTGGCAACTGAAGTCAGTTTCCATATGAAATGGTAAGAACTACTTTAATCCAAAGCTATTTTTTGAAGCTTTTCCAAAATAAATATATAAATAAATCTGTAAGAGATCAGAAGAGAAAGGGGATGTTAATTTGGAGAGTGGCACAGCAGAATCAGTTGGAGTAGTTTCAGCTCATTAAAGGAAAAGGAAAAAAAGAAAGTGTGGCCTTCCTAAAAATAACGTATTGCTTTTAATTTACAAATTAAGACACAGTTTTAACACAGTAAATCTACCATTATATTTACATCCCAGTTAGCATATAAATCCTGTACAAACATAGTGAAGTCTTTCAAAAGATAAAAAAAAATACATGCAAATGGTGTCAAAATCTTTTAAAGAATTTATTATTTAAAACTAATTCCTGATTACAAATATAGAAAATACAATTTAGCTGAGTTGTCAGAATTCAAGCATCACTGAAAGGTATTTCTACATCAAAGAAATTGCTACACTTCATGAGAGTATCCATTCTTTTTCCTCAGTTTGGAACCATGAATTTTCAAGCATTTCTCACAGAGGTAGTGCCAGTTTCAGTGCTTCACATGTGTGTCTGACCCCATATATATGCAAAAATACAAATTTTGCATTGTTACCTGAATTAAATCCTTAATTCTGTTTAAATAGAACCTAAGAAACAAATACTATTTTAATGCAGTCAGTACTTCAAACCACCTGCAAGGGTAAACTCACACATGCTTTTAGCAGCACAATCAACACTATATATGAAAAACAAAAAAAGTCTCCCAAGCTCTTATACCTGATGACATGACCTCTTTCCATTAATGGCTTCATATAGTATTGACTGCACAATACACAAACTTGAAGCATTTAGATCAATAGCGCAATCATATTTTGAGCTCCCTTGTTCTTGCAGTACAGTTAATGGGAGAAGATAAAACAAGACTTGACTGCCTAGACTTACTCTATAGTCTGTTTATCAATATTAAGCAATTCTCCTATGTATTAAATTTCAGCTCGCAGAAATATTGTGCCAAAAATTTTCATATGAAGTTACTTTATGATCAGAATTTTCTACTTTCATTTTGTTATCAAGACAAAAAAATTTTAAATTGAATTCATTTCATAGTCTTAAGATTTCCTTATTTTGTTCTGTCAAAACACAATACTAACTAGAAGTATATTAACAGCATTATAGTAGTTCTACTTAGCAGTCATTTAGAGACATTATTAAATGAAAGCTGGTGCACTTGTTTAACAGAGAAGTGTACAGCCTGCCTTCAACCTGCTGTGGGGATGAATAAAAGTGCAGCACATTGTGGACTATGCTATAAACTGGGACCAAGTCAGCACTATCACAGGCCTGAATACAATGCAGCAACAGAACCTATGTTGGCAATATTCACTTCTTTTTTACAGTTGAAAAATATTATTTTCCTACACCTTGTAATTTATCAAAGGAAAGGGATGAGTGTTCAGATACAACCTACAATAGCATACTATATGATGCATAACTCTGTATTCACATCTGGTCTATTCTCCATGTGCTTCCACTGTCAGCCTATACTTAATATGTTGTTTGCTGTGTGTAACTGTTACAAAAGCCTTTTATCTATGTCAGAACAAATACTGATGTAGACTTAAGTACTAATACCTTCATTTCCAGAACAATATTACGAAACTGGACAAAACTACTCTTAAGTAGCAACCTGCACTTCTTTTCCCAAGAAAGATTTACAGGCCTCGAAACACAGAAATATGTGATGGAAGTTAAAATTGGCTCATAGTGTTTTATTAATTTTAATAGCATATTAATATTAATGGCAGGGGAGGGGGTGTTTGTAATACTTTTGCCCAAGAAGTCAATCCAATCAGCCTGAAAGATCCACTTCAATGCCTTTAAAATAATGCCTTCAGATGCTTATGACTCATCTACTGTTAGACCATTCGAGACAAAACCATGTTTCTGCACAAACCTATAACATGGAGATATACATATACGCGTGTGTGCGTGTGTGTGTGTGTCCAGAATTTTCATCTGCTTGTCAAGCTTTTTTTGGTTTTTGGTTTGGGGTTTTTTTTGCAATTAATAAAATGCCTTCCAGTTCATATGAAATCCAATGCATTAAAAGCTGAGCATTTTTGTTAAGCCTTGCAAAGCACTATTTCCTCTATTACCAAACCAAAAGGAAGTACTATATAACTCACAGGACTGATTTTTGTTCAGAGCTGCCTGGGCATTTGGATAACTAACATGACTTTTTGGAAGATATGTCCACAAAATTATTTCCATAAATAATGGACCTGGGAGATGCAGAATACATACATTTCTTCATTTAATGACTGGGTGTTAACATCCCTTGTAGAGATTTGTGCAAAACTGCCAGGCTTTTAACTACTGGAGAAAATACTTATTTTTCCTGGCACTCCCTTCCCAAGAAAACACTAATTTTTGGATGCTTTAAACTTTATTTTCCCAAAAGTCATATTATGAAATAATTTGCATGCCCTGTTCATGCCTTTCCAATTGCTTCCTGTTCTATTGCTGTCCTGTTTGTGGAATACTGAAGTAACACCATTTTGATCCAGTAAGTTGTGGGGAAGTTGTGTAAAGTTTTATTAGCTATCCATGCAAAGCTCAACATGTAATTCTGAAAACAAATCAACAAAACAGACAATAGAGTTTTGAAGGTTTATCTCCTATAATTACAGGCTGTTTCAGTTGATCAATGAAAGTAATGAACTAATTATCACAAACTGGTAATTCTATGCATGGTATTTTCAGCAATACTAAGCCTTACAAGTTAAAAATCACACAAATATACCATCCTTCATGTAGCTCTGCTTTTGCTGGCTCCCAGGACCTATGCGAGGGTGGAAAAAAAGAAAAGGGAAAAAAAGCATGCACTTAAACGCTAATGTTCACTAGCCTAATTAGTTAGGCTAATTACTTAGGCTAAGTAAAAATGCACTAAGAACAAGGTAATTAGAGTAGTAGTTCACTTGGCAGCTCATGCAAGCATATCCACTGTGGCAAATCCAGATCTGAGTCTTCATTTTCTTACCTTTGTTGCTATTTTAAATTTAATTGGTTAAACTGATTTAGGCAGCACAGGTTATATGCGTTTATCAAGATGTAATTGAGGAACTTAATGGAGGAACTTCAGCAAGATGAGGGCAGTGATTGTCCTCCTAAACTTGTCACTGGTGAGGCTGCAACTCAAATCCTGTGTCCAGTTCTGAGCCTCTCACTAAGAAAGACATTGAGAGGCTGGAGTACGTCCAGAGAAGGCCAAGAGAGCTGGTGAAGGGTCTGGAGCACAAATCCAGTCAGGAGCAGCTGAAGGAGATGTGGGTGTTTAGCCTGGAGAAAAGGAGGTGCAGGAAGAACCTTATCCCTCTCTTCAGCTACCTGAAAGGAGGTTGTAGCTAGGTGGGGATCAGTCTCTTTTACCAGGTAACAAGTGACATGACAAGAGGAAACGACCACAAGATGTGCCAGGGGACGTTTAAATTGGATAGTAAGAAAAATTTTCCCCCTGAAAGGGGGCTGTCAAGCACTTAAACAGGCTGCCCAGGAAACTGGTGTAGTTAAGATCCCTGGAGGTATTTAAAAGGTGGGTAGCTGTGACACTAAGGGACACAGTTTAGTGGTGGACTTGGCAGTGCTGGGTTAAAGGCTGGACATGATCTCAGAAGTCTTTTCCAAACTAAACTATGATTCTAATGCCATAGCTTCACTACAGCCTTCAGTTGTTTACTCTTTCCCCTATTTGGGGCCATTAGTAACCAAAAAGGCCCTTCAGGAACACACAAAAAAAAAATTCCAACCCAGCTCTTTGTGGAAAAAAGAAAGCAAAAAAGCAAAGGAACAAGGGGAGTGACAACAAACCCGGGAACAGCTGTGAAACAAAAAAAAATGAGGTTTCAGATTTTTTTGAGAAGGGTATTCCACAGAAAAATCATTTCCTTCCTTCCTTCCTTCTTCCCTTCCCTTTCTTCCCTCTCCTCCTTCCTTTCCCTCCTTTCCTTCCCTTCCTTCCTTCCTTCCCTCCTTCCTTCCTTCCTTCCTCCCTTCCTTCCTTCCTTCCCTCCTTCCTTCCTTCCTTCCTCCCTTCCTTCCTTCCTTCCCTCCTTCCTTCCTTCCTTCCTCCCTTCCTTCCTTCCTTCCCTCCTTCCTTCCTTCCTTCCTCCCTTCCTTCCTTCCTTCCCTTCCTTCCTTTCCTTCCCTCCCTTCCCTTCCTTCCACAGAAGGCCACACTCAGAGTGATCAGGAATTTTCAGTCTGACTGCCACAACCATTCTTGCAAACCAATTGTCCACAGCAATAATAATGATCAGAAAATCAATTTTATATTTATACTAATACATATTAAGACTTTTCTTTTTAGATTAAAAACTTTTGTTAAACAGTAAACTGTTATGAAGTAATGCAGCCCAGAAAAAGATGGGAACATAAAATCTAGGAACCCAAATTTAAAACATTTAAAAAATCCCTAATTATAATGCCTGTGAGTTTGTAGAGTGCTTAGATTTTCATCATATGTATTCCCCTGACACCAAAAGGTGCATTAGCATACACTCCCAGATCAGACATGTGCACTGAAGACAGCATCTGAACAGCTAAGGTTTTGGAGGATTTACAAACAAAACAACACAGTTGGACCCAACTTGTCTACTTTGAACACTCCTCCCACACACTGATAGCACTGAGCCCAGCACAAGGCACAGTAATCACAGTCACTTTATCTCAGTGCCGTTGGGTATTTGCATAATAGCCTATTGGTTACAACACTCAGACTATGTGGGAGGCCTGAGTCCTATTCTTGCCTCAACTTGACAGGATTTAAACTCAGATTTTTCATTCCTCAGCTATCTTCTTAAATAGCTTTTCCATTTTTTTTCCAAAAATTCTTTTCCTGCTTACCTACTGCAGGTCACAGAGCCAGAAACTCAAGCAAACCACAAAGAACCTGACTGCAGCCACAGGAAACCGCAATCTCATCTTGGAGCATCCCCCTAAGAATGAAGAAGTCTAGGTTGTTTGTGTTTATTTTTGATTTAAGAATGTTTACGAGTTGCATATTTACATGGATACTGAATAAAAATAAAAATTAATGGAAACATTTAAATAGAGGGAAAGAGTTTGATATCCAAAATCTGTCTCACCTTTGAGAACTCCTCTGCCACAACTTACAATGTGCAGATAAATTCCTTGGCATCAATGCTTCACAATACCGGTATATCACCACTGTACTATATAGCTAATTTACAAAACTCTGCCTTGCACTGCTCTTTATACAATGCATTATCACTTACATTACCCCTGACCTAGAGTACTAAAACAAAACAGATACAAGAGTAGTATTTTTTCCCCCAGACAATAGAAAAGCCAATAATTTTAATCAATATGGGAGGTCTAGCATTTGATTTTTCAATTATTTTTGCTTCCTAAGTTATCTTAGATGAATTTATATATAATATGCATAACTATAAAGGAAAAGAATAGTGAAACCTGGGGAAAATACTGTAATTAGCAAATATTGTGGGGTTTTTCATCAGCATGGAAATAATTCTTCAAGGGAGCATTGTGAAGAGAACACATTTGACGCAGTTCATAAATGCATTTAATGAACTCCACCATAGATCTTATGACTAATATGTTAAATATCTTTCAAGTGACCTTGATTTAACTGTATAATTCTCTATTATTAATAAATTACCAATATTCTTGGTGAGTCCTATATTAAATCCCAGAGTAAAATGTGGATCTGTAAATATTGAATCATTATTTACATGCAGTTTTTTTCTAGATCTGCAGTTTGTGAGTAGTTATAAAATCTTTAATGTTTAAATCATGGATTAATGTGTCTTTTTATAGTATCTTACTTTGTACAAGAGTAGGAACATCATAAGCTCCATAAAATTAGGTGGTTTGCTTCTGTTTTGTACCTTATGTGAGCTTAAAGAGCACTGAAAAACATGTCTCTGGAAAGGGACTTAGGATTCCCGGTGGGCAACAAGCTCAATGTGAGCAAGCAGTGTGCTGCTCCAGCAAGGAAAGCCAACAGGATGCTGGGCTGCACCAACAAGGCCATCACAGGCAGGGATAAACAAGTCATTGCCCCACTCTGCTCAGGCCTTGTCAGGCCACACCTGCAATACTGCATTCAGTTTCGGTTCCACTGTACAAAAAGATGTGGACAGGCTGGAGAGTGTCCAGAGAAGAGCCACAATGACTGGGAAGATGCCACATGAGGACAGGCTAAGAGAACTGGGCTTGTTCAGCCTTGAGAAGGGGAGACCTTTTCACCATGCTCCAGTATTTAAAGAGTGGCCACAAAGAAGATGGAGACTCTCTTTGTACAAGGAGTAACATGCAAAAGGTGAAGGGTAACATTCCAACTAGACCCAAGTGTATAATTTTTTTACAATGAGAATAGTAAGCCATTGGAATAATCTCCCAGGGAAGTGGTGGATCCCCAGTGTTGGACACTTTTAAGATTCATGTGGACAGGGTGCTGGGCCATCTTGTTTAGCCTGTGCTTTTGCCAAGAAAGGTTGGACCAGATGATCCTTGAAGTTCTTTCCACTCTGGTGTTCTATGACTGTGTGATTCTATGATGAGTCTCTACAAGGAAATAAATAACGTTTTCATGCAGAAAAACAATGAAAAGGTACAATTTTCAACTCCTTGAATCTTGATAGAACCACAGTATTTAAAATGCTGAGGATAGAGATTCTGTATCTTACCTTTCTCCTCTTTGTTTTTTTTTAAGTTAGTATTTTCAATCTGTGGTACGCATTCCTGAACCAATATTACCACTTTTTTCTTACTATTGATCTCATACTAATTTAATGGCTAAAGACTGACACTAGTAATGCTCACCAGAAATCAGTAGAGATTCCAGGTATTCTGTGCTTTATTTCTACCAGACTTATACTAAAAACTTAGTTCCAATGGAGTTAATTGAAAAGATGGTGGTGTTTTTTCCCTCTTCAGTACATTTACATCAGGAAATATAGCTAATGTGTAAGGAAGTTTCAATCTTCCCAATAAACAGAAGAAAGTGAAGGAGACTTGTCAGTGCAGGACTTTGGCATCACATATTGTAAAAGCTATTAAATTGACAGATGAAATTTAAAAATATGATAAACAAAACTATGTGATGTTAGATGGTCTTCAGGACAAGTTTCACTGCCAGATATTCCTTCTACGTTTAAGCTGAAGTGATTCTTAAGTATTATTTTATTTATTCATTAGGATACCTATGACACCACTTTAGCTTCTTCCTGGGCAATTACTTATCCAAGATTAGAAATAACTGCTATTTCTTTGAAGTGCCACAACAAACTTGCTTTGTGTATCTCTTTCAGGTGCGAGAAACTTTGTCCCATGCTAAATGGTATAACCCATCTAGGTATTATTAAATGCTAAATGAAAATGTATGTCAGCTTCAGTAAGCCTGAAGAAGGCTGATGAAACAATTCATCCAGAATCTTACGGGGATATATTTAAGAGCACTTTTTTACCCCCCACACCATTTTATTGCAGAAATATTTTCCATATAATTTTACGCTTTAAACAGACGTTGTCAAGCAATAAAAAAACAGAACAGACTAATTATGAGAGAGAGCTCTGACAATGCTAAATGTAAACTGTCGACATGCAACTCAATCATAAAGTCAGTTAAGCTGTTTCTACTGTCAGTTCTTAGGACATGATTTTAGGTTAAATTAAGCTTTTGTCCGAATTCATACAGAAATTCATGTAGACGTAAGATTTCATATGGAAAGAACACAAAAATCTTGTAATCTTTTCAAATTTAGGAATTTAAACCATGAAAATATTTCTACATTTAAAAGTCTTAAAATAAATTCTGCTGATACAGATTGAAGATACAGAAAGGAATTATAAAAAAGTCTTTTTGTTTCCTGGTAAAGGACTTCAGGAAAATATTAATTAATGCATTTACAAAGATATTTTGTATCAGTGCCCCAGGATTTCAATCTTAGATCTTTTCAGTTTCCTAGATCTGGATCAGCGAGTGTAAAAAGATCCCATACCAATAATACATATGATCTTCTGTCTTGGGACCTATGTTCTTTAATACCTTTATCAATGACACAGTGAGATTAAGTGCACCCTCAGCAAGTTTGCAGATGACATAAAGCTGAGCAGTGCAGTTGACACAACTGAAGGACAAGGTTTCACCTGGAGGCACCTGGACAAGATTGAAAAGTGGGCCTGTTCTCCTATGAACATTCTGAGACAACTGGGCTTGTTTAGCACGCAGAGGAGCACGCTCCAGGGACACCTCACAGCAGCCTTTCAGTACCGAAAGGAGGATTACAAAACAGAGGGAGAAGAACTTTTTCCACGGACATATAATGATAGGACAAGGGGAACGTTTTTAAGAGAGGAGAGGGATTGGATTGGATTGGATTGGATTAGATTAGATTAGATTAGAAGAAGTTCTTTACTCAAAGGCACTGGAACAGGCTGCCCAGAGAAGCTCTGGATGCCCCACCACTGAAAGAGTTCAAGGCCAGGCTGGATGGGGCTTTGATCAAGCTAATCTAGTTGATGGCATGCCTGTCCATGGGGGAAAGGTTGGAACTAGATGATCTTTAAGGTCCTTTCCAAGCCATTCTGTGGTGATTCTGTGTTTCTGCCATCTTTATATAAATGCACCATAAATCTTCATTTCGGCTCACCATATCACAGACAGGACCTATTTCTATCTCATTAATGAAGACAGAGATACTTAATAAAATTAGGACAAATCAGCAAAATTCCTATTCATTTTGAGGCTTATTAGGGAATTATAATATTTATAACAAGTAAGTCAGACCTAAAAAGGGAACGACTTTTTCCAGGATGAAGCAAATAATAATTATTTAATAAAAAGTCAAGTGTAAAAGATTTTAGTTTATTACTTTAAAAAAAAGGAGTAGTTGTTCTCATGCTTGCAACTTCATTGCCCCCTTTTTTTTCAGAATATGAAGTATTTATATAAGGATTATACTTTTTACTTTTTCTGTACTGACAGAAGAACAAGGTGGGGTGGTGTTTTTCCCAGTATCTTTCTTTTCATGTCTTAAAAAGACACACCTTTTTGTCTTTGACTTCTTTTTCACAAATCACAAGTGAACTAACAAAGCTACAATCACAGGTGTTGACGTTACTTGCATGAAGGACATTGTCAAGTTATGTTACAGTCAAGTTTTGAAGCTTTAGCATTATAATGTTTATATAAAAATTATTTAACATAGAAACCCTAAAAGTTATGCATTTGATCAGAAAGATCTTTCCTTTGTTTTTATGGAGACAACAAGAAGAGAGATTATAGTAAATGAAGCTGGACAGACAGTTTTTGGAAAAACTCCCATGAATTCAGGATAAAGGAATTTGTAGAGAAATGGATGTATGAAATGGGAAGTTAAGAGCATCATGATATCTCAGTGATTTTACACTTCACACCAAAATAAACAAAAGCAGGGAGGGGGGTGGAAGCTTGATTTGGGAGAGAATTTGAACTCTAGGAAAGAGTTAATATCTTTGGAGGATATGTAGAGGTATATGTCCCTACGTAAGCAAAGGACATCAGTCCTCCAGGGGTAACACACTGAAGATTTGGCTAACTTCTCAAACCCTTCTACAGTCTAAGGGTTCTTCCCTCAGCCTGCTCCATCTTCTGAGCTATAAACCTGCAGGCCCACTGCTCCCCATCTGCACCATAGAGGGTGGCTGGGTGCCCAGCAAAAGCTGCTGCCTTCCAGGACAGGAGTGTCTCAACCCCACAGGATCCACGGTGCTTCTTCACACTCTCTCTAGAAGTGAAAGCATGCCAATGACATGTATTATTTATCACAGGTTCATGCTTGATCCGTTACAGAGAGAATTCTGTTATGAGTAGGAATTTCCATATCACAACCAGGTTAATTTCCAGAGTATGGCTTTGACTTGTATTACAACCAACAGTAAGTTTTCTTCCATTTCAACAGAGCTTTCTCAGGCAGGAATGAGACTAATGAACAGAAATGGCCAACTGCAAAAACCTCAGGAGATTAATACTGAAAGACCCTCCAATGTTTATAAACAAACTGTATGCTACAAATCACATTTCTCATGAATATGCATTACACTAAAGAAAACTAACTGGGTCTTCTTTTGTCTCCCCAATGTAAGTTTTTTTTACTACTCAAACAATTTATGAACAATTTATTCCCTTAGTCAGTGTTACAACATCCTTGAACAACAACTGTCTTTCACCATGTACTTCCAATTCTGTCACAGCAGTTACTGACCTTTCAGTAACAAGTATGCTAGGCATGACTCTATGGAGTATTTTCCACATTCCTCATATTTCTACATTGTGAGGGTAAAAATACAGCAAAGGCAGTACTGGAGCTCTTAATTTAAAGCTGAATTTTACTCCATGCAACTATACTTCTAAGACATATAAGCATGAGAGAGATCCCTGTTGTTCTTCATCACAGATCTCAGCTGCAGAAACTGCTGACAATATATGTATAATAGCTAGCAAGAGAGAGGCTATCAAAACCCAGAATATATACACATGAAAATAAGCAAAGATGCTCTCAAAATTATTCCCAGAAAATCTGCTTGACTAGCTAGAAGAATTACTGACTACCAGAGACCACAGTCATTTAGAAGAATCAGTTACGTAGAATTATCTACAGAAATCTACAGTACTGATGAATTATCTACATAGCTAGTCTGCCAGTTTTGAATTCACGGAAGACACATTCTGCTCCATTTTAAGTAATTTTGATTCACCTAAAAGTAGTCTCACTGCTTCTAATCGGGCATAAGAAAAAAGGTAGATTCTAAGAGCAGAACTGAAAATGATCCTAACAAACCCCAAAAGAAGCTCACTAGAACTAAGGGAGAAACTACAACACAGTTTTCCTATAAAAAATGGCAACCATTATTATCAAAAAGGTAGAGACTCCTAAGCTTGGTTTAAAGGTACTTCGATCTAACAACACAACTCCACTTGCCAGCTCATTGTGTCTCTGCTGTTACTAGCCCAGTAAGACTGTGTTTCATTCACACCTTGAGTACGGCCTCACTCCTTCGCTAGGCAGAAAGCCTCTTCAGCTCTCCTCCATTTCTTCTCCTTCCAATAAACAATTCTGCCTTAATATCACCAGTAAGTTAATTAGCCTTTGCTTTTCTATTTGCATTACTCTATTCCACTACCAGTCACTGCCTGTATTCCAAATATATTTTCTGCTTTGTAGACAATAGTGGAGGCCATAACTCAACATCTGCAGGAAGCTATTTAGAGAATAAGAACGACAAACAATATGGTATAAGAAAAACAAAAAAACAACTCCACCCTTGTATTATGATTCTTAATTGTCTGTGCTGATGTCAGTTCATGCTTTGCTACTTGGATTTCAAACAGCAGCTTACATATACCACACCACGATATGACTCTCTAAAATGAGAGGATTCCAGCACTCTAAAGTGGCATGACAATTTTTTAACTACAAGAAGAGGCTAGTACTATATGTTAATGTAAATGTTACTCAACCAAATTTAATTCAATTTCCAAATTGGTTTTGTGTGGAAAACAGTCAAGGAATAAAGCTGAGCCTTTCAGTGAATCACATGTCTTAAAGGCCTTAATAAATAGTTTATTCAGGAAAATGCATGCACAGTGACATTTAGAGCATATCATCTCTTAATCTATGACTTCTATGCAAATTAGCAACTGAGTTTTTAGACTTCTTAATTTTCATGTCTTTATCTCAAAGAGCCTTACCAATCTACATTGTTGGGGAGTGTATTCCTAAAGTCATTTTAATAGTGAATTCTACTTTTTTACAATATTGAAAATAGGTGTTCTTTGTTCCATGATGCAGTATTTTAGATATTTCCTTTCACAGGAATCTGAAAAACTGTTACTAGAATAATGGATTCCCACTTAATATGGAATAGGAAGAATTCATTAATTCAGAAATACTGACATTGATGAACACTGCTAAGAAAGAGCCAAGTCCACCGGTCTGAAAGAAGACAAACATATGCAATGCTCCATTTTCCGTGTGTTAACAGTCAGATGACATTTGGCATGTTTTGTAGAATTATAATCCAAAAGGAGAAAACTAGTTTATGCAGCACAGCCCTTCACTGTGTTTGGGAGCACAGCAAGGACCCCCATTTTGCTGAGAATGTTCCCCTCATAGGTTAGGCATGCAGAAATAAATTACAAATCTCTGCTGCTTCCTCATATATAGCATTATAAAAATAGTTCCTGTTTTAAAAGGCTGTAAATGAGTGAATATTGATTTAAAATTATCTTTTTAGATCTGAATTCTACCTTACCTTCTGTGCCCTCTCCTAGAAATAGAAGTATCATTTTGTCACATAACATCAATCAGCTTGAGGATCAATATGGCACGGTAACCTTGTGTCAAGGTGCACTGGAATTTTTGTCATCTGTGAACTTCATTATCATGAAGATGATGTAATATGATGCAGAAATAGCCATATACACATTAAAAATGTTTTAATACTACTTTCAACTCTCATATGAGAAACTTCAAATTAACAGAGAGAAATTAGTAAATTAGAAAAGAATGCATGTTGTGAAGTGTATTTATTCAATAACACAATATACTGGGTTTGGCTGGGATAGTTAATTTTCTTTATAGCAGTCCCTGTAGTGCTGTTTTGGATTTGTGGCCGAAATAATGTTGACCACGTAGAGATGTTTCCATTACAGCTGAGCACTGCTCACACAGCATCAAGGCTTTTTCCGCTTCTCAAACAGCCCCACTAGCAAGGAGGCTGGGAGTGGAAAAGAAGTGAGAGGAGACACAGTCAGGACAGATGACGCAAACTGACCAAAGGGATATTCCAGACCATTTGGCATCATGCTCGGTATATAAAGCTAAGGGAAGAAGAAGGAAGTGGGGGATGTTTGGAGTGATGGTGTTTGTCTTCTCAAGTAACCATGACCTGTGATGGGGCCCTGCTCTCCTGGAGATGGAAGAAAACCTGCCTGACCATGGGAAGCAGTGAATTAATTCCTTGTTTTGCTTTGCTTGTGTGTGCAGCTTTTGTTTTACCTATTAAAGTGTGTTTATTTCAACCCAAGAGTTTGCTTTTACCTTTCCAAATCTCTTCCCCATCCACTGGGGTACAGTGAGCAAGCAGCTGAGTGGGGTGAAACTGCAACATCGGAAAATATGTTATTTGCTTCATGTTTTGCGCATGTACAGCTTTTCTTATGACATCAATCTTTGGAGAGTTTGATATGTTTATAAGTGTCCAATTTAATTTTTCATGCTGCTAAAATGATTACGTAACTGACCTTAGTAATTCCCATAAAGTTACCAAGTGTAAGAGAAAATACCATACGACAAATTCTTCTATCCTAGTATACTAATAGTGTCTAATATTAGCCAAAATATGGAACTACTAATTTAAACAAATTTATCCATACTTCAGAAAAGCAGCCTCAGATATCCTTTTTAAGTACTGTGAGATATACCACACTAAATAAAATCTTGAAGAAGTGTTTTTTGAAAAATTGATTAAAAATATTTGGAAATTAACTTGACTACAAGGCAGTGTTTCTACACTGCAAGGCATCTTCTTCTTCCTCTTAGATAATCTGGACAAATATTGCCTATTTTTTTTAGTATTTTGTTACTCTTATCATGACATTACAGTCTTATTTAGAAAATACAATTTCAGATAACATTCTAAAAAATACCTGTTGTCAATTTTTCTTTACTATTTATGAATGAGAATTCAGTTCAGGTATTTTATTACTTTAAACTAAAGAACTTAAGCTATATATCAAGCTGGCCTTGGACGTATGTTACCACATGATATTTATGTCTATTTCTGTGTTTCAAAGTACTTCCTTAGAAATTGCATTCTAAATTTTAAAAAGATTAATTGATATTGATTTCAGATACAGATTTTTAGTTTTATTGCACTAATCTAAATAGATAAGTTTTCACTAATCTTTTGTCATGACTTATTATGCTAATTGAACATGTTCTAATTATTAAAAAGAGAGGTGCAAATAGACCATGTAAAAAAGTATCTATTTGATTGAACATGATTGAAATTCGTGTTTTTCTGTTCTTATTTACATTTTAGCTCTTATGACAACAAATGATAAAATGCTGGAAAATTACAAGGAAGAGAGGCAGAAACTCTAGTACCATTGTGTAAATCAGTAAATATTAGGGATGTCAACTTAGAGTTTACAGCAAGAAAAGAAAGTTATCATACCATCTCCTCTTCCAAATCCAAATCTAGAGTGTGAAATCTCTTTAATGTTGACCTTCTAGGAAACACTTACGCCTCTGAACTGGTGAATTATCAATAATACCTAACTTCTCCAAACTGGGTTTTGGTTTGGTTTGCTATGCTGAGTTCTTAAGAAAGATTGACATCTTTGCTAGTTTTTTTAGCGTAGCTAAGAAATCAAGACGAAAACCACATAAACTCTGTACTTCAGCAGCTCACCTCCCTGGGCAGCCCATT